>NW_021027386.1:1508371-1561613 GCF_004153795.1 Camellia sinensis | reverse complement strand
GACAATAGATTTTTTTCGTGACTTAATTGTATAAAAAAATTTTGCATAACTAAGATTTGTGTGGTTGTGTGGTTTGCTACTATCCACTAAACAGATATACATCACCGATCATTTTGGATTAGTCAATGCTCATCAAGGAAGCCATGCTCATAAAACTAAAAATTCATTACTCTCAAAATAAGAAAATACAAACGTCAAATCGCAAAATTAACAAACCCTTAAAGGGCCTAACTAAAAACAAGAAAACGCACATGTACATAAGTTAGAAAAAATACAAATCTTTAAAATTGTCAAAAATAAGACAATACAAAGCGATAACTAAAAAACATGATCTCTACGAAATCAAATTAATATCGTGTGAGTTTTTCCATCACACAATTGAAATGATCAATTTTTCCTGTAAGCGCCCCGAAATACTTATATACCATAAAAACCTTCCACAACGATAAGTAAATATAACAATATAAATCATAGTATAATATCTTCTAATACATAAGATTTGTTCTACAAAAGGGTGACACATGTGAATATACATTCATATGTCATAACCCTAAATCTTATAAGCATGTGTCAACAACAAAAAAAATGAAATAGAAGTTTAAACAGATAATTGAAATGCCCTGAAAGGCTACAACTTTCGCAAGAGAGTACTTGCGTTACATCAAACGAATTTAATCCAATACAGAAAATAAGCCTTAACGGCTTGTACAAAACTTAAATAACAAGTAAAAATGAAAGGTCTGCTTCAATCCTCTAAAACTACTTGCCTTGGCGGAGGCATCTCACAATACCTGGAATATTTTTCCCAGTATAGGGTGAGCCAAAAACCCAGTAAGAATAAGTCAACAAAATATATAATCTTACACAAAGATATAAGGTAACAATGCCAGCAATGCTATTGACAAAACAATTTATATCTTTCCCAAACGCCACACATGCCGGGTCTATATCATAGTTATCTCAAAATCATTTCCTTTAAAAAGAGAAAAATGGGGAAACTCAACTTCCTCCTAAGCCTTTTCACGATATTTTGTTCCGTGGGAAACGTCAAAACGGGACCTATGTTAAACGTAGGGCTATGCAAAGCCCTACTATGCCCATTTTACACGAATATTTCGTCCGCCGGAGAACCTTGGCACCTCATACGCACGTTCTTTTCAGGATGTTCACCCTGAACATACACGCCAACTTAATTGGGTAATACACACACTCATATTCCTAATTGCAATCACCCATTTTCTCTCAAATCATCACATACACATGTATAATTTTTGCTCACCTTGGACACATAGCGCCAACTTAACTATTTTACTCAACTACGAGAATACTACACATTTGCATTCACTACAAAGATATTATAAATTTTTTTCACGCATATTGGTACGCACCCATAAAATTCAACTTTCAAAATATGTTATTATTAATCCCATATAATACAATTAATAATAACTTACCCATCACAGTGATATTAAAAGGACAAGTAAATTAAACAGACTCATAAAACAAACTCAAATTAAATTGAATTCTAAATCATGAGTCTCAACCGCATAAGTTCAAACATGGTCCAATTATTATACCAAAATAGACCTACACAAACTTTTATCTCAAAAATCATGGTACCAAACACACTCCAAAACTCAATTTCAAAATTCTGCGTTATAAATTTAAACTGTAACACGCAACATCAGTTTTGCAAATTTCATAATAAAATACTCACCATTAATTCCCAAATTTTTTATCAACATGCTAGACTCCTCATAAGAAACAACATATTAAAAATTTCATAATTTCATATGATCGAAAATTATATTTAAACAAATAATCTATTACTAAATTGAACCATCTTTCCGACATAAACTCTTACCACAACATCTCCAATCCAAATATTACTCAATCAATTTATTGCACTGATTAATTATAAAAATTATTTTGGCTCATTTCAAACCTGCCCTCCTTAAAGAAATTTCATCCTCGAAATTTAAACTCAAGTAATGTAGACGCATCCTAAAGTCCCCCCAAACTCACCCTCAGGTACTGCCAAATGCATCAACAAAAATTTTTTTGGACTACCTACACGAGCCCTATAACAAGTCACACCATCAACCTGTACCTGAACCCAAACACAACAATTGAATTATTAAAAACCTTTTACTAGTTTTCTATTAAAAAAAAAAACCCCAATCAAGTTGGATTTTTAATATCCACATTCGTATAATCCAAAGCAACAAAATAAGGATCTAATCCCTTAAGCATAACAAAATTATTTGGCAAAACGAACTCCTCAGAATACCAAGACACCATACCTATTGTGGGTAACCCAACTTCAACAACTATCTCCATCGCCTAATGCACAATGCACCCCAAGGCCAAAACAACTACTATTACCTTATCTCCGAGACCTTAACACAAAACGAACAAATAACATCTTCAAAAGCCTAAACCAACTAACTCAAAAAATGACCGCCACACTGTCACACGACAAACAACACCTTAACCAACAACTCTAGTGATGCCAACACCCCATAATCCCAACGAAATAAAAATCAATTGGGAACAACCGAGCCTAGGATTTCTATCAACAAAGACTAGCAATCTACATAGCATTAACGGTCCACCTCCGATGGAGTTTACCAAAATGATCTCAACAATATACCTCTAGTCTAAGCAATACACTCAATCACAACTAGGAAATACCAAACTAATACATGGCCCTCAGAGCTAAAGCAATTCAAACTCAATTTCTTACGAACTCATTTACTCCCGCTTACACACAAACTCCTACATCACTAGTATTACGAGTATTCCTCCAATGTCCACCCTGAATGAAACCAATGATTTGACTAACAACAACCACACGGGAAACTTAAAACACAGCTGCCATTTCCCGTGGCCAACCACAAGAAGATCCTACTTCTCTTCTTAGACGATATCACACATTAAGCACAAGGAATCACCCTCCAAAGGTTTAGCAAACAAACTCATAAATTCATTCCAACTCACGCCACATTGCAGACAAGAAGAGCTAGTTCTCGACTCGGAAGCTAGCCCCAATTAACACGATGCTTTTGTCTATTTGTCAAGCTTACTGACTTAGGCATCGGAGAGGTTTCCGGCACACACCCGCCGGCTAGCTCACGTTTGTGTTTTCAGGTGACAAAGCGACGTCGTACGGAGAAGCACGGACTTAGTCAACAGGATTATACGAGAAAGTATATTTCTTTCCCGTACAAATGTTATACAACTAAATTTTTTATACATAAAGTTTTTTAAGAGTAGAATAGCAAAATTCTATTGATACATAAAAATTATACAAAAAAATTCACAAGAATGTTATGGTAATATCATTATTATATATGTTAGGTTTTTATTCTTGGCAATCTCGTTTGACAAATTTTCTTTCAGTTGTAATTTTATTCGTTCTTTTATTTCAGTTGGACTCGGCTGTGATGGTTTTGGATGCAATGAAAGGTTTGTATGTAAAGAAATTAAAGTTGTATGATTCAAGGTGGAGCTGTGTGGTTTTGTTGAAGGAGTTAATGGTGTGAAGCCAGATATTGGGAGTGAAGTAAAGGAGAGAGCGAGGAATTTGGCTAATGAGTGGAAGGGAAAAATGGTTCTGTTGGTAAGAATCTGTTAGAGGCATTTGGTTTTCTTTTTTGTAACGATTTGGGTTGAAACCTGACCCTTATTCCCTTTTGTATAATAGAGGTTGTATTAAAAAGGTTTGATGTTGAAAATTTGACGTGGCATGAAATTTTTCTAAGTGTGAAAATAAGGTTGATCTACTGAGAATGTCTTAGAGTCTGTGCCTGTGTGGCAATTTGTGTGCAGAGTGACTGCTCGAGCGATAGGTTTACCGCTCTAGCAGTGAAAAGGTTACATCCAGTATCTTGTTTTGCAAACTGAAATACTAAGAGGTCGATTTAACCCACTTGAGCGGTGAAAAGACTGGTGGAGCGGTCTGCGCGAATTAGAAAACTTTTCTTTCACTTTTCATCTCCTCTCTCTGTCTCTAACACCCAGTTTTGAAACTCTAGTCCCCAAAACACTTAATTTCTCTCATTTCTACCAAGAATCTACCTTAGATCCTTCAAGAGAGTTGAAGAACAAGCTTTGATCAAAATTTCTACCGATTGATTCATGTTTTTATTGAAGCGTCAAGTTAGGTTTTCATCTTGTCATCTTTCCATCATCACCATTGAGGTAGGAATACTTTTAACCTTGTATAGCTACATTTTGATTTGATTATGTGGTAGATTTTATAATATGTGTATGGTATGAGATGGACGACTTGACTTATTGAGTATTTATGAAAAATGGAGGTTTGCCTCAATATTTTTTGAAATTTTTGAATATTTTTGAATAAAGCCAAACTTTGACTCCCTGATTCTTGAATCGATAGAGAGTATGAGGAAAGCCCTAAATTTTACAAAACCCTAGCTATAGATTTTGGTGTTTAAAAGATAACTGGAAATAAATTGATGTTGTGTGGATGTGTTGAGACACTTTGTGATGAGGTAAATTTAGGGGTTTGTTGAATAGAAATGTTATGTGATGTGTTTGGTACTCGCGTGGGAAAATTGAGGTGCCCATTTGCTCGGTCATGTGAGGACGACAAATGTGAAAATGTTTTGAGGTGTCCACTTGCCTAATCGTGTGAGGGTGACAAATGTGCAAGAGTTGAGGTGCCCACTGGCCATCCGTGTGAGAACGAAAAAATGTGAAATTGGACAATAAATGTAAAAAGTGTGAGGTGCCCACTGGTCATCCGTGTGAGGACAAAAAAAATGTGGAGTTGGTTAATAAATGTGGGGTTGTTTGGAAAGGTTTTATATTCTCGTGTATATATATATATATATATATATCCTCATGTGGATTGGTTTTAAATAAATGTCTTGGGGCAATGTACTTTGGTTACACATAATTATATCAAATGTGTACATACGTTGTTAAATATATTCTCTACTAGGAATTAGCTCATTCCTATCATAACACACATTTAGGTTTATGATGTTATGCCTTCACTCAGTTAATAATTTATGGAGATATTGATGGAGCACGAAAGCTTATTTGAATGTATTATGTGATCACAGCCATGGGGCTTATGTATTTGGGATGAAAGTTCTATTTATGTGTGTAATCAAGGCCCTAGTCTTGAAGGTTCTATGCCCTCTTTGGGCATTTTATTGTATCTCTTTTATTTCTTGAACTATAGTGTATAATTATTGAGATTGTTAATGTTGTGAAATGAAATGTAACTTTTATGAGAAAGATAAGCACTGGACGTGTCTAATGGATGTACTTTGAGCTAATTTCTATAATCCTTCTTTATATTTTGAAATTTGAGATTGTTAAAGGTTCGATAATTATAAAATGGATTTAAAAGAGTAGGGCGTTACATTCTTCTTGTGGGGACTTATGGTTTGGAAGATGGGTTCAGTGTAGAGGAGCTTTTGATTTTGTTGCCATTGCTGCAAGATATCAGCAAGCTACTGAATTATGTCGAGTGCTCGATTTCGGCAATAGGATTTTTGGTGAGGTTTTCAATTTTTCTTTCAATTTCTACCTATACATATGCATATTATTTTGAGTTGTATGATATGAATTTTGATGTTTATAGATAGGAAGTTCAATGGTTATTTATCATTATTATTACTCTGTTGCTAATAAGTTATTATCGAATTTTAATTGAAAGTGAGGATGCTAATCTCTTCACAAGTGATTGCGTGGTGGTGGTGATGGGGCTGTCGGTTTCGTCGCAGGTTTGGGATCATTTTCCTCCATGTATTAATCTTGTTATGAAGATATATAATTTATTAGATTGTTAGTTACATTTGACATGTGAGATTCACTCTCCATATGTTTCTTTATTATTGGTTGATGTTATGATATGTCAATGATAATGTGGTATTGCCATTATATTTAATTTTTACTCAAATTTTATATAAAAAAATTACTTTATCATTATATAATTTATTTTAAGACTTATATCCATGTCTTTTTTCGTATTATCCATGATACACTAGTTACAAATAACATTATTTTTTTGATTTTTCTCAAAGTCAATCGTAAAAAATTTATGTGAAATGTTTTTGTAAAAAATTTTAATATTATAATTAATAAGTGCCCTATCTGATTTAATTTTCTGGCTCTATCACTATCCATTGTTGAAAGCTAATAAAAATAACATAAAATGAAGAGAAACAACACCATAAATTATGTGGTTTGGTCTACACCCTATATCAAGTAGGGTGCTCATGGGTTGGCTTGTGGTGATTTTATTTGTATCCGAATAACAATCCAGTATATTCAATTAAAATTTTAAAATTTTAATTCTTATTATATTCTAATAGAAATTTACTAATATGAATAATACATATTAAACTCTAAAATAATTTTTTTTCTCATGATATACCTCAAACCACTTATATTTCATATTAAACTCTCTTCATCTTCATCCCTACTTATCATTCTTGCAATGTTTTGGTTTAAGGATGTTGACAACAACAATTTAAAACTAGAGTTAAGTTGGGTAGCTTCTTTTTTTTTTTTTAACTGAAAAGGATGTTGTTTCTTTCCCCTAAAAATAAACCATTCAAATTTCTTTGTAAATCTTTTGCTATTATTATGAAGATTTAATTTTATGAGATTTATTCATTTTTCAATCTTTATAGTGTTGAACTACTGTTGCTGCCGAAAATTGACATACTGCAATATATACATAATATTGATGGGTTTTGATCAAGAATTGTTCATTGAATTTAATACTAGTCAAGAAGAAGAGAAAAGGAGAAGAAGGAGATTAAAAAGAAGTTTGCCAAAATCTACGGTGTTGTCGGAATCTATGGAGTCATTGAAATCCATGATGGGCTGCTGCACAGGATAAAAAAAAATTGATGAGTGTTTTGGTGAGCTTTTGGGATTAAAGAGGGCTTGGTTAAAAAGGGTGGTGGTGGTGGTCTTTGTGGATGTTGGGTTTTGGAGGAGGTAAGTTGTAGAGCAGAGGAAATGAGAGAGAGAGAGAGAGCGGATGAAAGAAAAATGAGGGTTGGAATTAAGGGCTTAAATTAAGGATATTTTTAAGCGATGTAATTTAGAATTTTTGATTGTTTATTATTTAAGTGTAACTTAAAGGGTAATTTGGGGAAAAAAAAATAGCGTTTGCTGAGAGTAAATTATAACCCTAAATAATTTAATAATGTATTGACAAATTGAGTGTACTTGATGATTTTTTGGGTGTAAACAGAATTACCCGTCGGTTTGATACTAAATTTAGAATCAATCCAATTATGATTGGTTTCAACGTTTTGGACTCAGAACCAAATCAATAATGCACTAGAACTAACCCAACCAAATTTAGTTCAGATTGGTTGGAGTTAGAACCAAAGTTTCACACTATATTAAAAATAAGGGCTTTTTAGTTTAGGATCCTTAATATTAAGATTTATAATATAAAAGACATGCAATATTTTCATAGTAATTGGGGTCATTCAACATTTTCATAGAGAAATTTCGGCAAAAAAAAAAAAAAAAAAAAAAAAAAAAAAGAATTTCTAGTACAGAGAAATTTTGGCATATAGAGAAATTTGCCTTCATAGAGAAATTTCAACTCTTCAAGAGAATTTTCTCTGTGACAAGTTGAAATTTCTCTAATAATATTATTGAGAGACCTTAACTAATAAGAAAAAACATATTAGACCTCTCATACTACTAAAAGTTGGAGAAAGACGTTTCATTATTTTTCCTAAAAATAACTAAGTCGATAAATACTAAATAATTACAATAAACAAGTCTTTAAATTTAAATATAACATAAACTGGGAGAAAAATATTGTTTAATGCAAGCCAATACAAATTAAATCTAACTCAAACTTAAACATTAGCAATATAAATTAAATCCATTAATACAGCTAATACAAATTAAATCAACTACTACAAAATCTAACTCAAGCTTCTAATATTTCATTCGTCCACCTCACCTAATAATTCTTATATGTGGGCAATCAAATCTATTGTAATTGACCTATTAAGTGAAAATATGTCAATAGAAATAAAATTTAAATATATATACGACTATATATATATATACACGTTCAGTTCTCGCGGTGATTCAATTTAGGCAAGGTTTAAATCAATAACTAAACCAATCCTACCAGTTTGATGATTTGAAGACCGAGAATCAAATCAATGCACTTGAAAATCAACTCAAACCAAACCCAAAATGATTGGTTTGGTTTGATTCTTCAATTTACTGACTAATTTGAACACCTCTAATATCAACGACATATGGTAAATGAACTATATGAATGAAAAAAAAAAAAAAAGGTCCTAGATTATTGAGAGAACAGTTGGGTTCAGTGGACCTATTTTGGGGCTGACTTTGGTGCTATGAAATGTTCATGTTTTAGAATTTGTTGAGTAGAATATTCATATAAAAAATTAAGATGATTAGACTTCTGTAACTATATATTTGAATCACATTTGACTTTAAAAAAAAAATGGATAACAAATATAATTTTAAAAATAACCATCTTTTTTGTGTGATACAAATATGATTTAAATATATGATTTCTGTTATTCAATCATCTTAATTTTTTACATGAATATCATACTCAAATTTTTTTTTTAAAATAAACAATTTAAATTATCAAAATTGACTTCAAAATAGCCTTATCAATTTCAAACTATTCTCACAAGTTGAAGAGAATCCAAACAAAAAAAACAAAGAATGCATACATGATGAATGGACTGCATGGTAATACTCGGTCGAAAAAAGAATGCATGTGCAAAAATCATGAAAAATGAATACTAAAGTGGTGGAGGATATCATGGGATACATTCACCAACCACTTCTACAATTATCAATATTAGAATAAAAATACATACACAAAATGTCGAATTTCATCTAATTTTTTAATGGATATTATTAATTAAATTAAAGAAGAAAAAAAAAATAGAACCCAGAATTGATACAATTGAAATTACAATGACCAAATTGATGCAAGAAGAAAACTATAAGAATCATAAGTATAGTTTAGGGTAATGTTAGATACCCCTAAAATCTTATCCCTAAATTTACCCAAACTGATGTACTTGGAGTTTTTTTTTTTTTTTTGAATGGCTGTAATAAACTAATGTACAAGTTTGTGAATAAATAAAATTTTGAGTCGTGTTTTCATGCTATTGCTTTTGTTTGTGCATCTGAAATGAATGAGAATGGTGACTTGTATAAGGCTTGTGTATAAATCATTGTGAAGTGCAAAATGTAAGGAAAACTCAATGTAAAGTGAAGTTTAAAATGTAAGGCAACCAAAGTCTATGGATAAAGCTGAGGGCTCACCGTAATTTACAGATAAAATCGACAAGTAATATTAAAATAATAATAAATAAATAAATTTCTTCTTTTTTTTTCTTTTTTTTTTTAACTTTTTTTTGCTTTTTTTTTTTTTTTTTTTTTTTTTTTTTTTTGGCTAGCAATATGGTAGGAGGTTGGGTTTTAGTTGATTGATTTCTAAACAAATTAGCAAATAATAACATACAACACTTCACGCTACTAGGGTAAATTTAGAAGGGTTTGGCTTCTCTCAAGTTGTCATCTCAACTTGAGAAAGTGTTTGAGTTTGATAGGCCAATCTGGGAACAGATTTTGGTGATTTAAACTGTTCAATTTTTTAGACTTGTTAAGTAGAATATTTATGCAAAAAATTAAGATGATTGGATATTACTAGTTATATATTTAAATCATATTTATTTTAAAAAATAGACGACAAATATAATTTCAACAATAACCAATCATTTTTTGTAATACAAATTTGATTAAAACATGTAACGCCCCCAAAATAATACATTAAATCCCACTCAAACACAGAAGAATAATAGAAGCAAAATACTTTCATTCATCAGAGTTCGTATATAAAAGATAACACATGTGATATACATTCACCACTATTCATCCTGAATCCACAGGAAGCATTGCAATGATAAAAGAACTGAAAACTAAACAGATATTCATATGCCCTAAAGGCTTACATCTTTCCAAGTCATTAGTTTGTTACAACAAAAGTGAGCTTAGCATAATACAATTAAAGCCCTTGGCTATAAAATAATACAACAAAAGAAAGAAACTCTTGCTCCAAAAGTCCCTCCAAGCTATTGCCATGGCAGAAGTATATCACCAACATCTGAAAATGGTTTTTTCTAAATAGGGTGAGTCAAAGCGCAGTAGAAACAATCTAACGCAATATATGAGTCTTAACAGATATATAAGTGAAGTGCGCATATACAATGCTTGTGACAAAACATGCATATTCAATATAATCCTAAACTACCACATTTCATATCTTAATCCATTTTCCTTCAATTCCTTTCAAATTAATTCATTTCATTCCAATTCATGAGTCAATCTCATTATCTTCCCAGACAACCCAACTGAGACTACAACCTAGTGGTTCCCAAATCACACAACAATCACACAAACACTTCAATTTGCCATTTTACGAAAATTTCGTCCGCGGAAATCGACACCCATGTATACGTGCAATTTCAGGACTTTTATCCTAGACACACATGCCAACTTAATTCAACAGAGTCCGTCCCCTATCTTCTCCCAAACATGGAGTACATCTCCTTTCTTTTCCCAAACATCATACATATACAATGTATTTAAAACATAGTCATATTCAATGACAATCGACAAGAGGTTAGTTTCAATTCACCTAATCCTCGTGCAATTTCTATAACAATCATAACTATCCTCCACCGATAGCCCAATACAGATATTTCTAAACAGACATTCAATCTCAGGACAGATAATTTATTCAAATTCCATAGGTGTGAGGTAATACATATCCAATTCCACAATTTATATCAATATCCATCCAATTTCACATTTACAATACCAATTTTTATTTATTTATACAAAATAAATATTTGAACATTTTAGGACAAACTCCCCTCTTTCCCAAACATCAACCCAAATGCCAAGGCCAACTTTTCTGTCGCAATACAACCTTATTTTCAAACCCCATAACCTTTATATCAAATTCACTTAGAAACCTCTCTTTGATTTTGAACCCAAACCCTAGGTTTGCTCTACATACTCTCAAATCCCACCATTGTTACACAACCACCAATAACTACGTTCAAAATCATTAGAAAGTGTAGAAAATCCCTACCTCAAACAGAGAAGACAAGCCAAGCAAGGATGCAACTTCAAAGATGTTCAAACCCAACTCTATTCGGATCAAAATAGAGATCTTAAGATGTTCTACCTTTTTATTAAAGGGATTAGGGTAAAGAAATCACTAGATCTAGGTGAAAATATAGAGAGAATGTGAGTTTTAGAAAGAAATGCTCTAGATCTAGGGTTCTGAGAAGAAAATAAATGAAAAAGTGTTGCTGCGAACTGATATACGCAAAGTCCGCTCAAGCGCAAGAAGTGATGCTCGAGCGCAAAATACACACATACAATAGTTTTGCAGAGAACATGCCATCGCTCGAGCGCAAGTAAGATTGCTCGAGCGCCCAACCACTCGAGCGTAGGAAACACTGCTCGAGCGTAGAATACACTCCCCAAGTTTTGAAGGCCTGCAAAAGTACTGAGAGTTTGCAAAGCCCGCTCGAGCACAAGAAATGCCGCTCGAGTGAAGGCCAAAAACCTAGGCAACATAAGGTTTAAAAACCAAGCGACCAACCTGTTCCAAACACAACCATAACAACCTAAAAGACAAACCCAAGGGACAATAAGGGAAATAAGAGATGAACAACAACATTAAACCCTGAAACCCCGAGTTCGGAATACAACAAAAGATCGAGTCAAAACCGAAATTGCTATAATCTTCCCCCTTAAGGAATTTCGTCCTCCGAAATTACAAATCAAGTTCAACATCATTACTTATCCTCTGGTCATTCATTCTCACTAACCCAATACACAAGTTCCGACACTGAAGTACAGTTCATATATTCCCAAAACATTTACAATGTTTATGATAAACCCAAGTTCCCAAAATTTTCACAACATATACAATGTTTCCAAAAGTGGAACAACACATACAATATTCCATATTCCCAAAACATATACAATGCTCATATTCGATCCATGTTCCCAAAACATCCATAACATGTACAATGTCCTCGTATTTTTAAAACATATACAATGCTTTTACATTTCATTAGCGTAATCAAAATCTCAATATATGTTCAAACATCAACAAATAAGTCCAGATATTTCTCTCGGACTTCTAATTCATGCTTCCAAGTCGCTTCCTCAATCCCGTGATGTTTCCACAATATCTTAACCAAGGAAATTTTTTTGCCTTGCAAGACTTGGTCCCAAGTATCCAAGACTCTCACTGGTCTCTTCTCATATGATGCATCCTCATCTACCTCTAAGTCGGTCTAATCCAACACGTGCAATGGATCCAGGTCATACTTCCGAAGCATGCCAATATGAAAACACGTCATGAACCCCAGAAAGTTGTGGCTACAATGCTAGTCGGTAAGCTACCTCCCTGATCCACTCAAGGATCTCAAAAAGGCCAATAAAAAGAGGGACAACTTCCCACTTTCCCCAAATCTCATCAAACCTCGCCTAGGTGATATCTTTAGAAAGACATGATCTCCCACCTCAAAAGACAAGAGTTTTCTCCTATGGTCGGCATAACTTTTTTGATGACACTGAGCCGTAACCAACCTCTTACGAATAAGTGCCATTTTTTCCGTCATTTTCCAAACCAACTCTGGACCCAACAAAGGTGCATCACCCACCTCAGCCCAACACACAAGAGACCTACACGGTCGGCCATACAAGGCCTCAAATGGTGCCATACCAATACTCGATTGAAAACTGTTGTTATAGGCAAACTCCACTAAGGGCAAGTGCCTCTCCCATGAACCCTTAAAGTCAAGGACACAACCCCGAAGTATATCCTCTAAAATCTGAATGGTACGCTCTGACTGCCAGTCATTCTGAGGATGATAGGCTGTACTAAAAGTCAGTCTAGTGCCCAAGGTGCTTTGTTACGACAACCGGGCCGTAAAACGCGGATCTCTATCTGAGACAATCATGACTGGGACCCTGTGCAACCTCACTATGTCCCTAATGTAAAGGTCTGCAAGGTAATCTATCGAATTACTCACGCACATAGGTATAAAGTGCGCTGACTTGGTTAACTGGTCAACTACCACCCAAATGGCATGACTGCCCCATTGAGTCCTCAGAAGGCCCACAACAAAATCCATCGTGACATGCTTCCACTTCCACTTAGCTATAGGCAAGGGTTGCAACAAACCCACTGGCCTCTGATGCTCGACCTTCACTTATTGACAAGTAAGGCACCTTAACACAAATGCGGCCATATCTTTCTTCATACCTCTCCACCAAAACTAGCGACTCAGGTCGTGATACACATCTGTGCCTCCCGGATGCACTACAACGCGTGAATAGTGAAACACTCAGAGTACTTCCTCCTGGCAAGACTCCGGCACAAAGAGATGGTCAAGGTATCTAACACTCAAGTCAGAATACATGTTCAAGCCCTTTTCTACATTCCCATTGGAAATATTCTCTAGGAGGGTTTCTACCTCAGGATCACTCTTCTGCGCTTCTAACACTCGATTCATAAGTGTAGGTTGTGCAATTACCGTAAACAAGGCTACAGGCTCTACGAACTGGCCAAGATGCAAGTCAAACTCACCAAGCGTACCCAACATCTGCCATTTTTGGATTGCAATACAAGCTACATTATTAATTGATTTCCTACTCAAGGCGTTAGCCACAACGTTGGCCTTCCCCGGGTGATAATACAACTTAAAGTCATAATCCTCTATGAACTCCATCTACCTCATCTGCCTCAAATTCAAGTCTTTTTGTGTAAACAGATACTTCAGACTCTTGTGATCAGAAAACACCTCAAATTTCTTGCCATACAGATAGTGCCTCCAAATTTTCAAGGTGAATATCACCGCCGCGAACTCTAGATCATGAGTAGGGTAGTTCCTCTCATGTGCTTTCAATTGTCGTGAGCCATAGGCTACTGCAGACACCCCATTTTTGACCGACCTTAAGAGTTAGACGTCACCAGTTGAGCGCTCGGTGATGTTGCATATTGTGCTCGATCTGAGGTTTCAGAGTCTCGGCTGCGAGCCCTGCCTCCGGACTTCGAAGCTCTTTTGTGCTTTGCATCGATTTGTGAACCAGGTCCTATTTTCTCTGTTTTCTCTTTCCGAAGAGAGGGAGAGGTCTCGTAGACCAGCTCTCAGTGGCCATAGGCTACGTTTCGTGGTCGTAGGCCATTTTTCCCGTTTGGAGCCCGGTTTTCGATTTTTGGAGTCGTCGGCCGTGTGCCTCGGTTCGGGACCACTTTACTACCTCTGTTTGCTCCGGTTTTTGGTACACACTTTATTTCCTCCCTTTAGAGGGACACTGTAGCCTGGGAGACCACCTCCGTGGTCATACGCCACTTTCGGTGCCTAACAGCCTGTTTTTGGGGCCCCAAACCGCGCGTTTTGGCCCCCTAACCTTCGTTTTGCATCCGTTTTGGTCCATTTTTGGTAGAGACCCTATTTTCATTGTTAGGAAGGTGGTAGGATGGTGGGAGGCCACCTTTTCTCCTGAAAAACCAGTTTTCTCATTTTCTCTCTCCAAAAGCCAGTTTTTCTGACTGAAAGCTGGTTTTTCCGACTTTTGAGCCACAATTTCTGGCCTCCCACCACACCATTGTGATCTACTCATCTGGGAGGCCACCAATATGGTAGGCCGACCAGTTTTCTCTTCTTGCCCCTTTTGACCCCCTCTAAAAGCTAGCTTTTCTCTCTCCTGGGTCACATTTTCTAGTTTTTCTCTACATAGCTGTGTTGCACTCATCTGGGAGGCCACCTTTTTGGGGTGGCCGGCCAGAAATTTTGTTGACCCTTTTGACCCCTGGTCGGCCAACCAGGGGGGGTGGCCGACAGGCCACTTGAACTGGCCGGCCTGCTTCTTGCTTTTTGCTCTCTTTGAGTGTAATCCAACTGTGCCAGTTGGAGGCCATTTGGTGCATCCTCCATACACGTGTATGGAGGATACTTGGGGTCTCTTGGAGATATTTTGGAGCCTCTCCTCTATAAAGGAGAGGCTTGGCTTCTTGTTTAAGGGTTGAACAAAATTTACTAAGGCATATAACCTCCCTCCTCCATTGTCACTATTCCAAGCTCCAAAACCCTAATTTTCTTGGTCCATTTGCACTACAACCCTTAGCACCACACCTCCATCATCCATTCCAGCACCTTGGAAGTCATTTGTAGAGGTTGAAAGCTCACCAAATTGGTCCAAAAGCTGCTGGAGGTCGGCTCTTCAAGGGTAAGTGTCTATTTTCCTTAAACTTGCATTTTTTTGCTTCATTACTTAGCTTCACTTGAAAGTATTTCTGGGCTTTTTCATAAACTAGAAAGTATCATATTTTGAGCTCCTCTTCAACTTTGTTTAAGGGCACTTTGCTGTTTGAGGTCATCTACTTCCCCTTACCATCTATCTCTCTTTTAGGGCTATTTTTGCATCATACTTTAGCCTTACTTGTGAACATTTTCAAGATTTGTTATAAACTGGAAAAAGCCTTGTTTTGACCTCCTCTTTAAGTTTTCTTGAGGTCACTTTTCTGTTTGGAGTCATCTCCTACCTTGCATGCTTTATTCCTTCATATTTAGGGCTATGCATTAGAGCATTTGCATTGGACTTGTTTAGGTCTCTTAGCCACTGAAATCCAAGGGATTTTCAGTGGCTTTGATGAGGTTTTGAGCTTCGAAATCATAGAGGGATGACCCTCTCACCCCCCATTTTCTTTACTAGCATCATTGGCTTTCCAAAGGGGGTCTATTTTGCATGCATTGAAGTTACTTTTTGGGCCCAATTTTGTGGGTTTTAAGGTCTTCCTTAGGTCTTTCTAGGGCCCTTTTGATCATATTTTATGTCTATAGTACATGTGTAGAACAATTCCGTTCAAGGCCTTTTGAGGGGGCCTTTCATCGTATGCTTCCTTGACTGATTTCAGGGCCAATTTTGTGAGTTTTAGGGCTTTCATAACTCGTTTCCAAAGTTGGTTTGGTCATGCTAAGTGTCTATCTTATATGTGCTTAACAACCCCTTGAATGGCCTTCCAAAGAAGCCCCTCATTTTTGCATGCATTGGCTGCATTTCAGTGATTATTTGGGCATATTTTGGCATGTTTTATTCACTATTTTTGGCTGGTTTGATGAATTCTCATTTGCTTCATATACATGCCATGTAAACCATGCTTGCTAGCCAATGTTGCATGCTATTTTAGTCCATCATGTTAGCATCTTTTGGCCATGCTCTAAACTAGAAATGTGCATGTTTTGGGACTGCCTTGGCTCTGTCTTTTGACTTTATGATCAAATAATGCTTGATTTGTATACTTGTGGTTCAATGCATGTGCCTAGTATTGAGTTTCAGGGCTTATTCCAAGCATCGGGTGCCATATTTCCATGTTTCGGGATCATTTAGTATCGTATTTTAGTGCTGGAAATTACATGTTCATAGGCCATCTTTCATCCCTTGCCATGCTTTGGTAGAGTGGCATTTGATGCCTTAGGTTCGGTCCTCGGTATGCGTGCATGTGTGCACGCATTTCGGTTGTCTCATTTTCATCTAATGGCCACTGATGTGAGTGTGGCTGAGGTCCACTCATGTTGGTGTAAGTCCATTATGCATTGTTTATGCCTTTTCAATTCATAGCATTGCGTATGCTAGGTTGCCCATTAGAGCTTTGTGTATGCCATGTTAGATCGAGCACTGTGTATGCCATTTCATAGCATTGCGTATGCTAGGTTGTATGTTAGTCGCATTGTGTATGCCATCTCATTTGCATTGTGTTTGGGATAGGAGTTAGCCTGAGCACGGGAAACGAGGGACGTTTCGTACTCCGAGTGACGGAACGTGTCTTAAATCCCTATCGCCGACACTCTGGATTACCCATGATGGAGTTTAGGTCTTGTTGTGTTTTCATGTGCATTCATCTCATATTGAGTCATGCAAATTCAGCTCCTCGGCCATCATGCATCGATATGCGTGATTGGTGGCACGAGGATCGAGGACTACACTCCCTGAAGAGTAGTCATACATACATATGTGAAATACTTTGACATGCCCCTTTGTTGCTCTCTGTTGCAGTAAATCAAAAATCAGCGGCCTTCTAGAGCATTGCACAATATTCCGAAAACAATTGCAAACAGAGGCAAACCGGGGCATCGTAATGGATTTCTACGCAAGGCAACTCAAGCATGCATCATTCATCATTTAGAACAGAGCTGAGGCGGTCCATGGATTTGCGTGCCAATTTACCTGCTTTCCTAGATTAATTTGTTAATTAATTAGAGTTTTGTATTTATTCAGACTGTACTATTTATTCGGACTGTATTATTCTTTCGGACCCTCCGAGCGAGGGCAAGGTTGTAATAAGTATGCGTGAGTGTGATGTATGTCTTCCAACCCCACGTCTTTCTCCCTTTTATTTACCAGCTTATGATGGTTAGATTAGGGCATGTTTCAATTAGCATACAGTATGATAGCATGTTTGCATTCATTCATCTGCTTTGCATGCACCGGGCTCGGCGCATCATACTAACTGCATTTGTATTTCAATTCCAAGTTGAATATGTGTTAGTTGTAGCATTTCATATGCCATCTTAGAATAGCCGAGCCTATCTTAGCTGCATTTTGCATGTGTTGTATTAGGCATTTCTGTATAGTTAGGATCATGCATGGATTTCTAACATAGCTTCTGTTTTGGCTTGGAGTACTCAGTAAGTGTTTATGCTTTAGCATCCTTGCATGTGTGTGAGTGACTGCCATGATAGCATGCTTACCATGAGGCTAGCTGCTTATGTGATATAACTGCCTGAATGCCTGTGGGTGAAGGTTGGGTTATTTGGATTGGAACAATTCATTAGTTGTGAGTTTTAAGCCCACTAGATAGTGGCAAAATCATGTTTTCTAAGCCCATTCAAGGGTGGCAAATCCACATCTTAACCTACTTGCGGATAGCACCATCAAACCATTTTCAAAACAAACATGAGATGCTTTGTTCCAATTCAGGCGACCCAGTCTATACTTGTATGCTGTGCGCATCACGTAGTAAATCTAGGCTAATAACCGGAATAAGAACACATAATATTTTCAAAACTAGATATCATGGTTAGGAGAGGCTGATCTTTGATCGGGCGAGCAGGGGTGCTCACGAAGTGACCTTCCCCAATCGTATCCAAGTTCCCGAGCCGAGGCAACTTTGGTGATGACGGACACGTGGCCTTAGGCAACGAGTCAGGGTTTCCTAAATTTCCCAAAATAAAATATTTAGGTGGCGACTCTGTATCTGGCAAAGCAGTCCATGTTTGGCACTTCTTTCAAAAAAATCTGTTTTCAAAAACGATTTGCCGGATTTGGACTCTTTGATGATTTCATCGGTCTTGCATTGCACTCTGCGAGATTAGATACAGGACCGTGGCATTGAGTCCTGAACTGTAGTGAGCCTATACGAGGGGGGGGGGGGATTTCCTCCCGGGAAGTTCGGGGACGTCTACAGCTACTACCTTCCCTTCTTGTATTAAGACATAACCCAAACATTCCCGTAAGGCATCACAATACATCGAATAACCCAAACCCCTCTCCAGAATAATCAGGATTGGAGCAGTGGTAAGTTTAACTTTAAGCTCTTGAAATGACTTCTTACAAGTCTCACTCCACACAAATTTGATCCATTTTCTCGTTAATCTAGTTAATGGTGAGGCTAGTCTGGAGAAATTCTTCACAAACAGACGGTAATACCCAGCCAGTCCTAAGAAACTATGAGCTGCATTGTATATCCACCTTTTTTGGTAATGAAATCGCTTTACCAAAAAAATAAAAATTTGCAGCACAGAAGGAAAAACAAGCATATTAATTCATATGTGACTATTTGACAAAGATTACTTTAAAAAAAAAATAGACAGTTTGAAAAACAAGGAACTCTAACTAAAAATGAGCCAATAATTCAGTACATCATGCTGAGAATATTGAAATCTAAAGTAGATCAACTTTAACATGATTCAAACCAAAGTAAGCCAGTTTTGTAGTCACAAAAAAAGAAATGAGAAAAAAATCGTAACACCCACATATTTTGATAAGTAAATGTATTATCACAAGAATATTTCAGGAAGGGATGAAAATATAAACAGTGAATACCAAAGGCAAAATAAAACAAAACCAAAACCACCTATATCTCTCAACTCTTACTCGTTAGCT
Organism: Camellia sinensis; assembly: GCF_004153795.1. NCBI lineage: Eukaryota > Viridiplantae > Streptophyta > Magnoliopsida > Ericales > Theaceae > Camellia > Camellia sinensis. Next base: position 1,542,341 of record NW_021027386.1, on the reverse strand, counting down.
CCACAAAAAAATCATTGTGTCATTTGCAAAAAGAAAATGGGAAACAAACACCATTGCTCCATCCTTTACTCCCACCCCAAAGCCACTGAGTATCCACCACAAGATGCCCTATCTGTCATCTGACTCGAAGCTTTTATAATCAATAAAAGTAAAATGCCTTTGCCATCTAGAGCTCTCGAAAAAGCCTCTTACCAACCCATTCACTACCTTAGAGATGCAAAATCAAATCCACCTCCACCTCTCACCAAAGTCCATCCTCTGCAAATTATAAATAAGAAATCCCAAAGTCAATTCATACTAGATTGAATTACCAACATCAAAAATAAATAAAATTCATCCACTTTGAGCCAAAGTCAATTCATACCAGACCTTGAAATATCGAAAAAATGGAGTTGTGACAAGCTCTTGGAGCAAAGGATGTAAAACTTCTCCATTAAAACTATCTATTGTCTCGTAATCACAACAACAGTCCTCCACTATGCCCGTATACCAAAACATCTTTTGAAAAAAACCAAACCAAACAACTTTTCGTACTTTTTATCTCTAAAACACATCTCTCAAACACAAACCAAACATTATAGAGTCATTCATATGTTTTGGGTGAATAAGTCATAAATAAAGAGACAAAAATATACAAGATACAAGAGGCATGCCCTAGGAACTAACCAACTATACAAAGACACAGCCACCAACAACAAAAAACCGCAAACAAAACATAAAAAAAAAAAATAAAAAAAAATCCTGTTCAAGCACCACAAAAGCATAGAAGCAGATAAAGGGTAGGAACAAGGACAACACAGAGCTACAAAGCAATACAGACCTGCTACTGGACCAAAAAACCAAATAAAACTCAAAAAGAAGAACTACTATCATAATTAAGGTCATGTATAGTCCACATAGAAAGCCAAAATTAGGTCCTATAAATATAAATAAACCACTAGAGACTATTACAACTATAACATAAAAAAGTTTACAGACTAAAAAAAAAAAAAACAACCACCACAGCAAAACAAAGGGAAATCATATTTTTTGACAAGCATAATAATAAACTTTCATTGTTCAGTAAAGAGCAACTGAAAAACAAAAAATAAATAAAAAAATCACACAGATGATGGACCACCAGCGTAAGCTGCAGGGCAATTACTAAGACACCAGTTCGGTAAATAGGAACTAAAATATGCAACTATATACAGTACTTCTCTAATATAAAATACAAACAGCACTTCTTCTCTATTAAGCTCGGTAATAAAATACAATAAAATAAAAAATAAAAATTACCATTATAAGCAATTACCCCATGCACCAGCGTCGTTCATGTAGGGCAAAAGTCTAATGTGGGTCATCACAATCAAACATGAAATTAGATTCACATAATAGAGGCCATCACACAGTAGTTGTCCAAATTTTGGGGACTATGAGATGATCTCGCAGGTGCAAGCAACCGCCAAATTTAAATAATACCCCTACCATGCCTTGTAACTTGTTTCTATACCATATTTTCCCCAACTCACATTCAAGAAATTTAAAATAAAATAAAAAATTTCATAGCCTAAAACTCAATTCTAATTTTTGATTTGCTCAATCAAAACCCTAATTTTTCAATGAAAATCCCCAAATCAAAACCCTAGTTTGAATTTCCAAACCTGAATGATAGGTCGAAGATTTTTTCTTCGCCGAGTGGCATGCATTTGTCTCTTCTGTCCCCTTCAAGCGTTCTCCTTCCGACAGTTTTCTCTATCTTCATCGTTACTTCTCTCTCTCTCTCTCTCTCTCTCTCTCTCTCTCTCTCTCTCTTCATTCTTCTATTCTCAAAGTTCTCTCTTTGCATCTTTTCTTCATTCATTATTCTCCTTCTCACTAGTTGTTATGGCTACTCCTAGAATAGATGAATCAGAATCGAACATCAGGTCTGAGTCAATAGATTCACACCATTGTGTTCAACTTGAAGAGGCTTTTGCTTCTTGGAGCTCTTGATGTCGATTTGGGTTTGGGTTTGGGGTTTCATATATATATATATATATAGAGAGAGAGAGAGAGGGATTTGGAGAGTATTTTCCATGGTAATGTTCTTGCAAGGAGATGATGAAAGCACATAGAGATGGCGAGATCGTGTGGCAGAGAGAGATAGTGAGGGCCAAGGGCTTTTGATTGTTTTTTTTTTATAATTTTTTTTTTGGCGCTCAAGATTTTTATTTTGACACCTATTTTTATTGTAGTCATTCATGATAGAAATTGTGTGTCGTGAAAAGTAAAATACTTTTAACGACTAGCATATATGCATGGTGAAAAGTGTACTTTTTAATGGTTGACTTGTTGTGCGCCGTAAAAAGTGTAATATTTTTAACGGTTGGTTTTTTGTGCATTGTGAAATGTTCAATATTTTTAACGGTTGGTGACGCATGTCGTGTATAGTTGACGTATTAACAGCATGCTATATGCATGTCGTAGAAAGTTTTATTATTTACGGCTAACATTGCATGCTGTAAAAAAATTATCATTATTAGCATTCATGGCTTACGCAATAGACACGTCATGGTTGGAAAAGTATTTACGATGTGCAAAAAAAGTAAGTCGTAAAAGTGAGAAACTATAGCTTGCATTTATTGTATGTCGTTGATGTGGTGTCGTAAAAAGTCAGTTTTGTTGTAGTGCCAGCACTTTATACATTGTTTGTGGATAATCTTCCACAAAAGATGGAACCTAAAGGCTTGTCCAATTTATTCATGAAGTTTGGTGTTGTTAAAGATGTTTTCATACCACACAAGAGGAGACAAGTAACAAAATCAAGATTTGGATTTGTGAGGTTTAGTTGTGAAGTCGTAGCAAAAGTAGCACTGCAAAAAGCTAATGGGTTATGGATGGATGGCAAGGTACTATTGGTGGAGAATACTGATTTTGGAAGGGAAAGAAAGGTGGATGGCCTAATGCAATCTCAACCAAGGAATCAAATTGTGCAAAGATCTCATCAAGCAAAAGACAGGAAGGCTGAGAACCAATTCATGGAGCAGAGAACTTTTGTGGATACAGTAAAAGGGAGCAATACTGTAGGAGAAGTTGCAACAATAAAGGTTGCAGAAATAGGCAATGAATAGCTATATGAGAGTGTGGTTCTTCGTATGAAAGTGGAATACATAGATGTTGATTTGAAGATGGAGCTTGAGTGTAGAGGAATGAAAGAAATAGTGGCAAGAAAGGGTGTGGTCGTGAGAGGATACTGTCCTTTAAGTCGAATGAGGAGTTGAAATCTAAGGTGAAGGCAGTAAAGGAAATGGTTGGGGATTGATGTGAGGATATAGTTATTTGGGAACAAGGGTTGGTGATGGAACAAGATAGATGTGTGTGGATTTGTTGTTATGGACTACCTTTGAATCTGTGGAATAGAACCAACCTGAGTAGGATCGGAAGTCTATGGGGTGAAATTATTTGTATTAGGGGTGATTTGGATCACAATAGCTAGCCCATTGGAACTCAAAATTAGACTTACATTGGCTAAAATGCCTAACAAGACTTGTTTAACTATCCCCTTGGAGATGCTCTAAGAGTATGTGAAGAACAGAACATAGTAGTACAAACAAGTTCAAAAGCGTATATCCATAAGCAGCATATGCATTTGGAGGAGGAGTTCAATTCAAATGATCAGTCTAATCAGGCCATGGAGGAAAGAGTCAGAGAAGAGAAGGAAGATGATGACAATGTTGATGAGTCAACTGATGTGTTGGAGCAATGTGATGCATTGGCTAGAGGGGCTCTGACATATGGACAAATGAACAACATGAAGGTGGGCAAAGAGGTGGTTGGGTTAAGTGAGACGGTAGTTACAAAGTCATCTGGTGCAATGATGAAGGAGCTCGAGATTGAAGCATGCCAAGAAAAGAAGATGGTGGGAATTTCAAAATCCAGTTCTGCAGACAAGTGTCAACAGTGTGATGATCAGGTATACACGCCTGGATATATGAGGAGTTTAAGTGGGTCTAGCTTGTTTAAGCTTGGACTGAATTTAGAAGTGGCTTTAGGCTGCAATTTGGTAACTAATGCGCTGGGGGGGTTACCTCCTCTAACGATTAGGCCTACTGATCATGTACTCCATCCAGATGAATGGATTGAGGCAGATGGTCCAAACATTAGATAGGTAATGGGCTCAACAGTTCTATTGAATAAGAGTCATAGTAAGACAATAAATACAAGGAAAAAAGGTTAAAAAAAAAATGGACCCGAAAGGAAAAAGGTAAGATTCAACCTCAGAAAAGGGCTTTTATTGATCTTGTGAGTAGGTATGGCCATAAGGAAGCCTTAACAAGTAAACCAACCTTGAAGCAGTCAGTCATCAGGGGCTCTGTTGTAGAAGCTTCATTATCAGCATCTATTGACAGTAGGAATGCTGAAGGTAGAAGGATTCTTAGTGAGGCTCAAGCAACAGTACATATAGGAGCATTATTAGGTTTGCAGTATCATAGAAAAGAAGTTTAAATTCTTAGCAAAATTGTGGATCTTGAGATAAAGGATAAGGAAAGAATTTGAGGAGTAAGGGGACCAGTTGCATAGATTGCAATAAAAAAGGGGCCTGTAAGGTGTGTTAGTTGTTTTTTGATGAAGATATTAGTATGGAATATTAGAGGTATTGGGAGGAGTGAGAAGAAAGGAAAGATTAGGAAGTTGCTGAAGGAGAGGAGTGTAGATATTATTTTGTTTCAAGAAACTAAGAAGGCAGATATCACAGATAAAGAAGTCAGAGCAATTTGGGGAAGAGATAAAATGGAGTATATGGCAGTGGGCTCAGAAGGATCTGTTGGTGAGCTTCTTTGCATTTGGGATCCTTAGGTATTCCAATTGGTAGATTGTTGCAATAGTAGGAGATTTATTCTGTTATCTGGTATGTTGTTTAACTCTTTTGAATGTGTGATTTTGAATTTGTATGCACCTAATGAAGTGGGAACTAAAGGGAAATTTTGGGATAGCCTGTTTAAACTAAAAGATGATTTTCCTAAACCATGGTTCTTATGTGGGGATTTTAATGAGATCAGATATATAAGTGAAATGAAAGGCTGCTCTAGGAGGGATAGGGGTATAGCAAATTTGAATGAGTTCATTGAGAAGTGTGAAGTGAATGATTTACCATTATTGGGAAGAAAGTTTACCTGGTGTAACTCAGCAGATGGGGAGAGTTGGAGTAGAATAGACGTGGTATTGGTGGACCCACGATGGTTGGAGGTGTTTAAGATTAAATTGTGGGGCTTGCCTAGGCTCATTTCAGATCATAGCCCTTTATTAGTGATGGAAGATGAAAGGGACTGGGTCCTAAGCCATTTAGGTTTGTAAATGCATGGTGTTTGCACCCTTCCTTTGCTTCACTTGTAGATAAATCTTGGAAGGAGACTATGGTACATAGTTGGGCTGGCTATGAATTACTCAGCAAATTGAAAGCTCTGAAGCAGATACTCAAAATATGGAATAAGGAGGTGTATGGAAATATGTCATTTAAATTGAAGGTAGCAGAGGATGAGGTGCATAACCTGGACCTAAAGGTTGAAACCAGAGAGCTTAATTAGATTGAGAATTTAGAAGAAGGGTAGTTAGAGAGGAGGTTTGGAGGTTGAATATGATGGTTGAATGGATGTGGTTACAAAACTCAAGGTTGAACTGGGCATTGAAGGGTGATAGGAATACCAGATTCTTCCATGTGATGGCTAGGAGCAGACAAAGCAAGAATGAGTTAGTATCCATTACAGTAGGGGATTCAGTGATTGAGGAACCTTATCATGTGAGGAGGGAAGTATATGATCACTTTAGGAAGCATTATGCAGAGGAGTGGGTGGTTAGGCCTAAGTTAGGTGGCATATTCAAATTAGTCCAAAATAGTCCTCAGTTTGAAATGCTTGAAACAGAGTTTTCAAAGGACGAGATTAAGGCAGCTGTGAACAATTGTGATGGTAATAAGGCTCTTGGGCTTGATGGGTTCAATATGCTCTGTTTTCAAAAATTCTGGAAGGTGATGAAAGGGGATGTGATTAATTTTATGAAGGATTTCCATAAAATGGCATATTGGTGAAGGGACTGAATAACTCTTTTATCACTCTTGTTCCTAAAAAAGAGAACCCTGTGGGACTATCTGACTTTAGGCCTATTAGCCTTGTTGGTTCAGTGTATAAAATTTTAACCAAGGTATTGTCAATAAGGCTAAAAGCAGTGCTTCCTAGTGTTATCAGTGAAACCCAATCAGCTTTTCTTAGGGGGAGAAATATCCTTGATGGTGTACTTATTGTAAATGAAGTGGTAGATAGTTGGAAGAAGTCTAAGAAAAAGGGTGTGGTAATTAAACTTGACTTTGAGAAGACCTATGTGTAATAACCCCGACCCGTAATTAGTTACTAATCAGTGATTAAAGATGCTAATTGAGTGGATCAAATGAATTATGGGATTAATATGTAAATTGCATGATATTTGACCTTCTATTTGTTACTTATAGAAATATCTGTTTGGAATTCCACTTTAATATGTAAATCAAAAGCCTTATCGGCACTCGAAACCGAAATTGACTACACCGATGTGTTATTTGGAATTTTTAGAATCATATGGCAAATTTTATTAAAAATTGATTCAGTCTGATTCGTTAAGTTGCGTTTGGCAAGCCTTATGTTCTAATTAATGTATTTTGAGCACCATAGCCTTATATGTAACCTATAAGCTCATTTGAGCTCATTTCTTTTATCTCCCTTGAGTGGAAAAATCTGGTGAAACATTTTAGAGAGAGAGGGAGCACAATTCTAGAGAGAGAAAGGAAGAGATTGAAAAAGAATTATGTAAAACAACCTGGAAACCAGTGGTAGATAAAGTGAGAAGCAGACTAGCTAGCTGGAAGAGGAAACTTTTATTCCATGGTGGTAGGCTTGCTCTCATTAAATCTATTCTTGCATCATTGCATGTGTATTATCTATCTTTATTTAAAATGCCTGATGGGGTAGCTAAAGTGTTAGAGAGATTGCAATCTTCATTTCTTTGGGGAGGATCAGAAGTAAGAAGAAAGGTACATATGGTTAAATGGGAGGAACTGACTAAAAGCTTGGAGCAAGGGGGTCTGGGGCTGAGAAGAGTGAAGGTAGTAAATTCTTGTTTACTAATCAAATGGTAGTGGAGATTTGGGTATGAAAAGGAAGCATTGTGGAGAAGAGTTATTTGTAGTAAGTATAAAGTGGACTTCATGGATTGGGTTCTTTTTACTTCTACCACTAGTACCATGTCTAGTATTTGGAAAGGCGTAATTACCATCGCAGAGTCAAATAACACCCTTTTGGAGTATTATATGAACAACTTTTAGTTAAAGATTGGGGATGGGAATAATGTTAGATTTTGGGTGGACAAATGGTGGAATAGTACATGTCTTAGAGAGGAATTTCCTGGTTTGTATGACTTGGTGGTGGATAAGGAGGAATCACTTAAAAGGTTGCTGAAGGAAATTAGGTGTGTCAGTTCAAGAGAAGGCTATATGATTGGGAGGTTAGCGAGGTTTTAAGGCTTAGAAACTTTCTTGTATCAGCACCAAGTCTTGTAGCAAATCAAACAGATTGTCTAGTGTGGAATGCAACATCCTTAGGGGTGTTCTCAATGTGTTTTGTTTATAAAGGTTTGTTAGTTCCAGCAGGCCCTCTGTTAAGATCAACTAAATTGGTATGGGTTCCTTACATGCCTCCAAAAGTCCAATTCTTTACTTGGCTAGCTTGGAGAAATAGAATTAAGACTTTAGTATTCTTACAAAGAATTAGTGTCCTTCATAGTTCTGTCTCAACATTGTGTGTTTTCTATAAAGCTGAGTTGGAAACAGTGAATCATATGTTGGTTTCATGCACATTTGCTTGGAAGGTATGGTTTGCAATGCTGAATTGGTGGGATGTTGTGGAGGCTTTACCTGAATCTGTTAAAGGAATTCTATTATAGTGGGAAGGACAATGTTTTAGGAGCCAAGAGAGGAAGATGTGCAGAGGATTGCCGTTGGTTGTGTTATGGTCTCTCTGGAAACATAGGAATGATACAGTGTTTAATGCTTCTATTCCAAACTTGGTGCAGCTGTGTGAAGTGATAAAGGTGAGAATTGCATTGTGGTTGAAACCAAAGTATGTTAAGCACCATTTTTCAGTGCACGATTTTCAGGTAAATCTTAGGCAGGTGAGATGCTGTCTTAGAGGAAGGGGTGTGTAACTCTCTTAGTCTAGTTGATGTGTTTGTTTTTTTTTTCCTCTTTCCTTTTGGTTGGACTCTCCCCAACTTTTGGTGGTGCTAGTAGATGATTGGGCTTTTTAGCTGGTGCTAACCTAGTTGGGATTGGCTATTGTAGCTGTTGATGCTTTTTGCACCATCAATATTTGTTGATGTTCACCTCTGTATTTATACTGTGTGTTGTTCATCAATAAAGGTTTCTTTTTTGGCTGTTTAAAAAAAAAAAAAAACTATGCAATATTAATTTGTTAAAATCACAACAGTAAATAGTTAGCATAGAATGAGATGTATTAATTTATGTACTTAATGATGCTACAATCAATAGTATAGTTAATGGGTATTTTGTGAATATCAATGTTGCAAAGATTGGGAAGTTGTTGGGCTCTATTGACATTAACCCCCCTAATGTTGTGTTTGATTGAGAGATTTGAGAAGGAATTTGAAAAAGGAAAGAGAAAATGTGTGTGGAACTATGTGAAAATGTGTATATTTTAATTATATTTCACCTACCTTTTCTCTTTCTATTTTCAAATTCCTTCTCAAATCTCCCAACTAAACACAACATAAAGAGGGTCCAATTTGCTTAAAATAAATACACACAACCTTGAGCTCCTTGATAGCATGACTGTAAGGATTTTTTTTAATCATTACAAAATTTTTGATATTTAAAAAGTTTCTTAAAATATTATGTGGTGCATTTTCATTGAGTTATAATTTCTTCTGAGAGAAAATTTGTTGAGAGTTTGAGTAAAAATATAAAAGGATTTTCTATCCCTTAACACTTTTCTTGTAAAAGAGAGTTATATTTTTTTGAGTATTTTTTGATAAAATCACTTGGATTAGGTGTGATTAGCACTGGATTCACAGTTGATTGACAAATAGTGAAGAAATCTCAAGAAGAATCTTAAGGAGTGGACGTAGGCTTCGTTTGAACCAAACCACTATAAATTATGTGTTTGCTTTTATCTTCCCATCCCTTCGCTTAATTTGTTTTTATTAGTCTTATTTATATTGCTTCATATTTTTTTATTTATTTTTCATTTGAATTAAATTTTTATTACTCTCATCTTTATTGCTTCATATTTTTATTTGTTTATTATTTGAGTTTTTTTTTTAATTTAATAATTTATTTAGAAACCTAATTCAGTACCTCTTGAGTTATCTTCTGGGTCACACAAACAATTAGCATCCCCATTGTTGAAAACTAATAAAAATAACATAAAATGAAGAGAAACAACACCATAAATTATGTGGTTTGGACTACACCCAATATCAAGTAGGTGTTTATGGGTCGGTTTGATACTAAATTTAGAATCAATCCAATCATGATTGGTTGTAAGGTTTTGGACTCAGAACCAAACCAATAATGCACTAGAACTAACACAACCCAATGTAGCTCGGATTGGTTCGAGTTAGAACAAGGGTTTCACACTATATTAAAAATAAGGAATTTTTAGTTTAAGTTTCCTGACATTAAGATTTTATAAAATAAAGGATATACAACATTTTTATAGTAGTTGGGTCCCTCAACATTTTCACTGAGAAATTCTAACACAAAAATTTTAGTATAGAGAAATTTGTCTTCATAGAAAAATTTCAACTCTTCAAAGAGAAATTTCTCTATGACAAGTTAAAATTTTTCTACTAGCATTATTGAGATATATTAACTGATAAAAAATATATATTGGATCTCTTATACTACCAAAAGTTGGAAAGGGACGTTTTACTAATTTTTCCTAAAAATAACTGAATCAATAAATACTAAATAATTAAAATAAACATGTCTTTAAAATTTAAATATAACACAAACAAAGAGCAAAATATCGTTTAATGTAATCCAATACATATTAAATTTAACTCAAGCTTAAACATTAAAAATACAAATTAAATCCATTAATATAACCAATACAAATTAAATCAACTATAAAATCTAACTCAAGCTTCTAATATTTCAGTCGTTCACCTCACCTAATAATTCTTGTATGTGGGATCTATTAGATGTAATCAAGTCCATTGTAATAAACCGATTAAGTGAAAACATGCCAATAAAAATAAAATTTTAAATATATATAGGTTCGGTTCTCGGGGTGATTCAATCAAGAATCAATCCAATCCTATCAGTTTAATAATTGAGTAATGTTAGGACTCATAAAAAAATAAAATAAAATAAAATAAAAATAATAATCATGAAATGCGTCATGAAGATTTTTCATCCGTTCATTAGTGTGTGGTGTTTTATTGTATGTGTAATCCAAAGGTGGAGAATATTTCATGATCATTTTCATGATTTTTTTTTTCATGATTCCTAACATTACTCTTAATAATTTGAAGATCGAGAATCAAACCAATGCACTCGAAAACCAACTCAACCCAAACCCAAACCCAAAGTGGTTGGTTTGGTTCTTCTTCAATTTACCAGGTAATTTGAACGCCTCTAATATCAACGGCATATGATAAATGAACTAAATAGTAAAGAAAAAAAAGAAGGGTCTAGATTATTAAGAGAGCAGTTGGGTTCAATGGGCCTATTTTGGGGCTGACTTTGGTACTATGAGATGTTCACGTTTTAGAATTAGTTGGGTAGAATATTTATATAAAAAATTAAGTTGATCAGACTTCTATAGTTATATGTTTGAATCATATTTGATTTTAAAAAAAATAGATAACAAATATAATTTGAGGAATAGCCATTCATTCTATGTAATACAAATATGATTCAAATATATAATTCTCAATATTCGATCATCTTAATTTTTTTATATAAATATCCTATTAAAAAATTATAAGAAATTAACAATTTAAATTATCAAAATTGACTCCAAAATAGCCCTATCAAGTCGAAACTATTCTCACAAGTTGAAGAGAATCCAAACCAAAAAAAGAATGCATACATGAATGGACTGCAGGGTAATACTCGGTCGAAAAAGGAATGCATGTGCAAAAATTGTGGAAAATAAATACTAAACTGGTGGAGGATATCATGGGATCCATTCTCTCTCTCTCTCTCTCTCTCTCTCTCTCTCTCTCTCTTTTAAGAATAAAAATACATATACAAAATGTCAAATTTCGTCTAATTTTTTGACAGATGTCATCAATTAAATTGAATTAAAAAAATATAAAAAATTAGAATACAAAATTAATACAATTCAAATTACAAGGATCAAATTGAAGTAAGAAGAAAACTATGAAAACCATAAGTATAATTTAGAGTAAAGTTAGATACCCCTAAAATCTTATCCCTAAGTTTACCCAAATGTGGTAAGAGGTTTTTTTTTTTTTTTTTTAAACTGTTTGAACCAATTTTTTTCAACAGTTTGAACCTTTTAGTGGTCGACCGGCTGGTCGACTGGTAAGTTAAATTTTTTTTTTTAACTGTTTGAACCCTTTTTTGGGAACTGTTTGAACCATTTGGTGGTCAACCGACCGGTCAACTGGCTGGTCGACCGGTTGGTCTCCCCAACGGTCATGCACAGTGTTCATCCTATCATTTGCTAGCACCCCCAGAGTTGGTGAGAGACCAATGAAAAAAAGACCACCCAACATGACAACAGATAAGACAGACAAACAGCACAAACAACAAACAGACCATCCATCACAACATCCCCAAAATAGCAACCAGGGGCACAGTCAATTCTACAGAATCTGGCTTTTCCTCTTTAACATACCACTCAATCCTGAGTTCACAAACACCTGAGTGAGGCAGACCAGTAAGGATATAGCCTAAGTAGAGCAGACCAACAAGGATATAGCCTGAGTAGCCAAAAACAACTAAGGAGCAAAACACCCTACCAGCAGCAGTGCAAACTCTGAAGCAACAACAACTTGAATCTAGCTTCAGCTCAACCATTGAAGGTAGACAACAGATGGCAGGGCTGGAGTCAAACAAACAAAGAAATCACTGCAAACATCCAAGACCAGCAGGGCTGGAGTCAACTCCCCTACCTAAACAGTGACCATGGTAGTCACCATATCAGTTCAGCATTTCACCAATTAGCAGAGTAGTCACAAACAGATAGCCTCATGAATTATTGAGCATATCAACCAAACAGCAAGACTTAAATACTCATGCATGCAGCTGAGTATACCAATCCAGCAAACCAAGCCCTTATGGCAACCACTAAGACTTAACACACATCCAGAAGGCACAGCATACAGAGCACACATCATCACTAACTCATACACCAGATCCACCACAGCATACAGATCACACAACTCTAGCACACACACCAGCAACCCACAGCAACAGGCCAGAAGGCACAGCATACAGAAACACATCACTAACTCATACACCAGATCCGCCCCAACATACAGATCACACAACACTAACACACACACTAGCAACCCACAGCAGCAGAACTGCTACTGCTACACAGTTCCACCCAAGCACATCGGAATCTGAGTGAAGTTAAAAATAAAATCATTGATTGAGAAATTAAAGTCCTTCAGATATGGCCTCAACCGCAGAGCTACTCTAGTCTTAATCAGCTCACACAATTCAGCCATGCTTGGAGTAGATGATTTGAAGATGCATTCATTTCTAAGCTTCCAGACTGACCGCAATACAGCTAAAGGGATAGCACTCCAGATTTTCCTTTCCCTCTTCTTCACCTTCCCAGCTGCCCACCACAACAATAACTGATCCACAGCCCCTGGTAATGCCCCTTGGGTTCCCTACAAATTCAACATATGAGACTAGATACTCCACACAAAAGGGCAGCAGACTAAAACATGATTCACATATTCCAATTCAATCTTACATAACACACACAGATTACACAGATTAGACCCATTCACATTTAGGATTCCTAGCTTTTGTAGAAACTCCTTTGTCTTGATTCTCTTTTTCCAAGCCATCCACCCAAATACTTGCACCTTAGGAGGAATAAACTTTAATCACACCAACTTACTAACACTGAGGGTTGGACCAAGGTTATCAACCACAAACTTATACAATGATTCTACAAAAAACTCACCAGAATTAGAAGCTAACCAAACAGGCCTATCCACCTGATCAGGCCTTAGCACAGGACCTGCTGCTAATTGGTTAAGAAGATTCTGCAACTAAGCCTCCTCCCAATCATACAACTCTCTTCTGAAAGATAGGTTCCACACACCTAATTCATCTTTCCTGTCAAAAATATCTTTCAATGTAGCACTTTTCTTTGAGGATAACCTATAAAGGCCAGGAAACTCATCTTTAAAGGAAAGGTGATTACACCATTTATCAGTCCAAAAAATAATTCTTCTTCCATCACCAACCTTCAACTGGTAATTATTTAAGTAGATCTCTTGAAAGGTGGTGGACTGATCATCAATTGCTATGATTCCTCTCCATATAGCTGAATAATTATTACTAGCAACAAGGGATGGAAGCCAGCTACCATCCTCCAATTTATATCCACTGCAGATAATCTTCTTCCACAGAGCTCTAGATTCACAACCAAACCTCTACCACCATTTTAGCAATAAGAACTTATTAATATCACGCACCTTCCTAATGCCTAGCCCTCCTTGCTCCACATTTTTACATAGTTCCTCCCAACGAACCATGTGAATCTTTTTCCTTAGAGTTGAACCACCCCATAGAAATGAAACTTAAAGCCTCTCAAATTCTTTAGCAACCCCTTCAGATAATCTAAACAGGGACAGATAATACACTGGTGATGAGGATGTCACAGCTTTGACAAGTGTCAACCTCCCAGCAAAGGACAACAACATTTTTTTCCACCCAGCCAGCCTACATCTGACTTTATCCAACACAAGTTTCCATGTGGATTTCTTCTTAGGATTAGCCCCAAGGGGTAGCCCAAGGTAAGTGAGTGGTAGGGATTTTATCTTACAATTTAGCACTGAAGCACAACTGAGCATTGTTTCATCTGAGACCCCCACCCCACACACAACACTTTTGTGGTAATTAATTCTTAACCCTGACATTAATTCAAAGCATCTCAACACTCTTTTTACATGACTCACCTCTTCTACAGCTGCTTCACAGAATAAAATTGCATCATCTGCAAATTGAAGGTGGGATAGGACTACCCCATTTAAGCCCACTTTCACTCCCTTGATCATTCCTAAATCCTGGGCTCTGGATAATAAAATATGCAAACCTTCAGCAACTATGTTAAACAAGAAATGAGACAAGGGATCACCTTGCCTTAACCCCCTTTGAGGGCTAAACTCTTTAGTTTGAGACCCATTGACAAGCACAAAAACCCTAGCAGAGGTTACACACTCCTTCACCCAGCTAGACCATTTAGCACCAAACCCAAGCTTAGAGATCATAAAGAACAAAAAGACCTAATTGATGGAGTCGTATGCCTTCTCAAAATCCAACTTTATAATTATCCCCTTCTTCTTAGCTTTTTTCCACCCCTTTAACGACCTCATTAGCAATTAACACCCCATTCAAAATATTCCTTCCAGATAAAAAAGCTGACTATGTTTCACTAATTATGTGAGGCATCACTAATTTTAACCTATGAGCCAATAGCTTCGCTATGATCTTATAGATTGACCCCACCAAGCTTATGGGCCTATAGTCTGCTAGCCCTTGGGGATTCTCCTTTTTGGATACCAAGGTTATAAAGGAGCTGTTTATACCCTTTACCAGCCTTCCATTCTTATGGAATTCATTCAAAAAATTAATGACTTCACTCTTCATCACATTCTAGAATTTCTGAAAACACCCCATATTAAAACCATCTGGTCTTAGTGCTTTGTTACCATCATAATCCATCACTGCAGATTTAATTTCAACTTCTAAGAACACTGCCTCCAGCCTTTCAGAACCATAGCATCCTTGCACTGATTTGAATAAGCCTCCTAATTCAGGTCTCCTCACCCAATCCTCAAAAAAATGAGTTTTGAAGAACTCAAACACTCTTTTTTTCACTTCACAAGGGTCCTCATACATCACCTTCCCCTCTGTAATTGAATTGATTTCATTCCTTATTTGTCAACATTTAGTCATAACATGAAAAAATCTTGTATTCTTGTCTCCCTTCAAAGCCCAATTTAATCTTGACTTTTGAAACCATAATCTCTCCACCATCTTGCTCAACCTCCACACTTCTCCTCTAACCTCCCTTCTTCTTGTTTTTTCAGTTTCATCAAGATCTCTATTCTCAACAACAAGATCAAAGTTGTGCAGTTCACTCTCAGTTGCTTTTAGATTATTGATTACATCACCAAAAACCTCCACATTTCATTTTTTTAGACTTGCCTTCAAAGTATTCAATTTATTTAACAAAACAAACCCAGCCCAGCCTTCTATTCTGGCATCTTTCCAACTATTTTCCCAAAAAGAGTGAAGGTTTTTGTGTAGGAACCATGCATTCTGGACCTTGAAGGGTTTAGGGCCCCAGTCCCTTTCATCCTCCATTAGTAGAAGAGGACTGTGATCAGACAGAAACCTTGGCAATCCCCATAATTTTAACTTGAAAGACTTTAACCATTTCGGGTCTACTAAAACTCTGTCAATTCGACTCCACTTTTCACCTTCACATGAATTGCACCAGGTATACTTCCTTCCTAGCAAAGGTAGATCAGATACTTCACATTTATCAATGTACTCATTCAAGTCCCTCATGCCCTTATCCCTTCTTGGAAACCCTTTTCTTTCACCAATGTTTCTTATCTCATTGAAGTCCCCACCCATGAACCAAGGCTTAGGGAATTCCTCCTTTAGCTTTATTAAACATTCCCATAGCTTTTCTCTTAAGCCTACATCATTAGGTGCATATATGTTTAAAATAACACACTCAAAAGAATGAAAAAATGTATCTGACAGAAGGAGAAATCTCCTGTTGCTGCAGCTTTTTGAAATTTGAAAAACATCTGGATCCCAGACATAGAGTAAACCACCAGCTGAACCTTCAAAATCCACATAGAAAAACTCTATTTTGTCTCTCACCCACATGGATTTTATATCTGCTTCAGCTCCTGGGCTTCAGATACACATGATTCTCCTTCACCCAGCCCAAGAGCACCATAACCTTCAATAGTGGTAGCAACCTAGCCTGTAGGCCCAGATTGGACTTGGTTCTCATGGTTCAGCCCATGTCCTTTATATAACCTCTGATTATGGCCCAAAACCACATCAATTCTACCCCAAGCCTTTTGAGACTTGGCTCACTTAAGCTTCTAACAAAGCCTGTGTGAGGACATGGTGAACAATGTTTTGACATTTGCTAGCGCCTGCAGTAGAGCCATTATTTTGGTTCCCAAAACCCATCATGACCTTGCATGCCTCACCACTAGTCTCCACCCTCACGCCACCACTAGACTTTGCCACTGCTGTATCACTCTTCCCGCCCCACACCTGCTCCACCTCCTCGCTCATACTCTCTCTGCGTGCTTTACAACCTACAACCACTTCATCTCTAGGGACCAACGCATAGTTTGAGTCACCCTCCATGTCATCCTTCTCTTCCTCCTCATTTGTGACAACCCTCGTCACTGTTTACCGATTACTGCTAAACTGAGACTGATTATGATTGGTAATTGAACTGATTGAAATACTGAACTGACTGACTGAAATCTGGAACTGAATTGATTAAGTATATCTGTTTAATTGTATGTCTATCTGTTGACTGTTTGATTATCTGTTCATGCCTTTGTGTTTAAATTGCGAATTGAAGGCCTTATCGGTGGCCGAATCTGAAATTGATTGACGATTTGTGTTCAGTAGAATTTATGTGATTTTATGGTATATTTATTTGAAAACTGATTTGGCATGATTAAATTAGATTAAAATGGGTTAAATTACATTGTTGACTTAATTACTATTTTGCCATTGTGAGTGGCCACTATCTAAGACCACCTTTGAGCCTCATTACACCTAGATCAAACATTTGCTCAGCTCATTTCCCTTGTTATTGCCGACTAGAGAGTGAGAATAGGGAGATTGGGTGATTTCATCTAGAATTGCTTGGAAATTGGAGGAATTGAAAGGAGTTCTTGCTAGATTGAACCTCAAGACTAGTAATTAAGGAACCTAGGTATGAATTTCATCCTCTTGATTGTGTCTTTAAGTTGATTCATGCATGGTTCATGTCTAATTGAGGAGCTAAGTCATAATTTAGTTCTAACATGTTGAAATATAACTTAATTCATGCATGCATGTTTGGATTGTTGAGTTTTGAATTGTTTTCATGGCAAAATGTTACATGCATGCTCATAATATGTTAAGTCCATGATTTCATCTTGTTTTGAAAAGAATTGGCTCATTAGAGCATGTTTTGGAAGCTTGGAAGCTAGCTAAACTCATGCATGTCATGCTTGGATTATGTTCTTGAAATTTGGTTTGAAAATGAGTTTAATTGATCTTCCTTTGGGCTTTGATTTTACAAATCGAGCTTTGAATCATGTTAAACTATGAGTTTTGAAGTGTTTTCCAGAAAATGAGCCCATGAGGATCGAATTTGGTGTTTGAAACTTGATTTTGAGCTTGAAGTTCAAATTTAGAAATTCCAGATTTTGAACTCACGCTCGAGCGGGGTGACTGGTGCTCGAGCGTGGAAATCGTGCTCCCAGCATTTTGTTCTATTTTTAAGTTAGCTCGAGGGGGGTAATTTACGCTCGAGCGGGACCTTGTGTCTTACGCTCGAGCGGGTGTCGAGCGCCCAATCGAGCGTGGATTTCACCTATCCAGCACTTTTGACTGTTTTGTTGTATGCTCGAGCGGTTGAGTATGCACTCGAGCGGAAACCTTTGTCTGCATGTCCGCTCGAGCGGAGTAACCTACGCTCGAGCGTGACCTCTGTTTTCTGAAAATTCTGAAAATACTTTTAAAGTGCATCTTTGCATCCCATCTCATCCTAGGCATTCTTAGGCCTAGTTTAAGGCATCTTAATGAGGATATAGATGTAGAACACACCGAGGCAAATTAGGGATTAAGTTTTTATCTTTCCCAACTGTTTAGCTTAGTGTGTGTTCAATCTGTAAACTGTGTAGGTTGGCGACTGGGGACGCGCTCTAGCTTTACTGTAGCTAGAACTCTGTGAGTAACAACTGTGTAAAGATATGTTTAAAATGATTATCTTCTGAAACAATTGAACTGTACTGCTTTCTAAACTGATACTGTTAATTGAATGAATGTATGTCCTGTATTCTGAACTGTATTGTGGCATCCTTAGCAACTACTGTTTACTGTTACTGTTACAGAGATCTCTGTCGGTTCCCTTGTTGGAACCATACTGTTTACTGATTGATGGCCATCAATTTACTGTTCGGTCTTTTAAGACCTACTGTTTACTGTACTGTTATGCTAAGGATGTACCACATATGACTGAATATGCTGAATTAACGAACTGTTTTCATTACTGTAAGGCATTCATTCTTAACTCTTTACGCATTAATGTTTATTCATGGGCTTTAGCTCACTGCTCATATATATATGTAGGTGTACAGGCACCAGCCGTGGTTAGAAGCGTCGGGTAAGCTCCAGTTTGTCAAGCCAACCACTTGCCTCACTACGAGGTTCCGAGCCTGTCAAGTTATGGCTTAGGGTGTTTTAGTTCCCTCTCCTGTCTCTGTAACTTTTTGGTTTACTATACTGTACTGTTTAATAGGATTAAGTCCTTGTTCTGATTGACTGTATATATGTACATACTGTTTTGTCTGACTGTTATATTTGAATGAAAGTCTTTTTGCATACAGACTGTCACAGCTCATTGGACATTGTTTATTTACTGTATTGGCTTCACCAGGCCCCTCACTCTGTTTTAACTGTATTACTGTTAAGCAAGCCTTCGGTAATTTGGATTACTGGGCGGTTACGGTGCCTAAACCCATAGGGGCAGGTTTGGGTCGTCCAGAGTGGTATCAGAGCGATACTTACCACAAGTTATACTGCACACACGTGTCTCAATGAGCTATAGGATGTCCTAGAAAAGCGATTAAGGGCATTACATGAGCATGATAAGTGTGGTGGCTATGACATGACTGAATGGTATGCAATGTTTAATCTGTTTAAACACATGAACTGCCTATGTTGAAAACGCTACTACTGCCTATAATGAAATGGATAATGCGAGAATGGCAAATGAATTTGAAATCCTCATCCTCTGAGGCAAAATGGCAAGAGCTGGAAAGAATACGATGGAATAATAACTAAGAGACTAGATCAACAAATAGAATCAACAGCCCCTACCTCCTCTCCGGTACAGCCGGGCAGAATGTGAAGTTAATGATGGGACAATAATTGGCCCACCATAATTCAGGAAATGAAACCGGCATCCTTCCAGGGAGGCCTTGACCGTTAAAAGCTGAAAGCGTGGGATTCTCGAGACCAGAAAAATTTGTTGAGATTTTTCCGTGCCTTGAAGCCACATCAAGTGCTATTGGCTACCTTTACTCTGCAAGAAGAAGCTAGAAGGTGGTGGATGCTTATCCGTGATGACAATACAGTTATAACTTGGGCTCAATTCAAAGGAGCCTTCTTTGAAAAGTACTTCCCTCAGTGTGTTAGGGACAGAAAAGTAACTGAATTCGAACAGCTGAGACACGGCACAATGTCTTTTGCTGAATATGAGACAAAATTTACTGAACTTGCCCGTTATGCACCACATATGGTTGACACTGACTACAAGAAGGCCATAAAGTTTGAAGGCAGCCTTAATGTTGCAATACTGGACAGAATAAATGTTCTGAAATTACCGAATTATGTAAATGTTCTTGATCGAGCCTTGATGGCTGAATCGAACATTAAAGTACTGAAAACTGAAACATCAGCGTCTGAATGGCGTGGTAAAAGGTAGGGTTATAAATTCAAGAAAGGCAAGCATAACCTATTGAAAAAGAAACAGAATACGGGGTCAACAACTAGCCCCAGCCAAGGGAGTGGTTTCATACCACCCTGTTCTGAGTGTGGCAAGAAGCACAAAGGGGTCTGTTACAAAATATCTGGAGCCTGTTACAGGTGTGGCAAGGTGGGCCACATGGTTAAAGACTGCCCCTCTGCTCGACAAGCAATAGTAAAGCTGCACCAAGCATGGCAGCATCAACTGTCGCACCAAAACCGAACCCCAAAGCTACCGGGAAAGAGCCCATGAGGCAGGGCCGAGTGTTTGCCCTAGTACCGGGAGACGTGCAGAATACCGAGACCGTTGTGTCAGGTATTCTCTCTATTTGTACTCAAAATGCTTATGTACTGATTGATTCGGGGTCTACGCATTCATATGTGTCGCATGCTTTTTCGCAAAAATTGAATAGACCATTAGAACCCATGAATTATCTGTTAGCTGTATCATCACCCATTGGGGGATCTATGACCTGTGCATATATGTACCCTGCTTGTGAAATTATTGTTAGAGATGCACATTTGTTTGTTGACTTACTGCCTCTGAACATTGATCATTTTGATGTAATATTGGGAATGGACTGGTTAACGAAATACCATGCCACCATAGACTGTGTAACGAAACAAGTAGTTTTCCATCCACCGGGTTTACCCAAATTTGTGTTTGATGGGGTTGGAGTAGTACCTCCTCCGTATTTGATTTCATCTGTGAAAGCTGTTAAATTGATTAGAAAGGGGTGTAAGGGATATCTGTGTTCTGTATTGACTGTATCTACTGATGATAATGCTAACGTGAACAGTATTCCTATAGTCAGAGAATTCCCAAATGTTTTTCCA
This sequence comes from Camellia sinensis, assembly GCF_004153795.1. Taxonomy (NCBI): domain Eukaryota; kingdom Viridiplantae; phylum Streptophyta; class Magnoliopsida; order Ericales; family Theaceae; genus Camellia; species Camellia sinensis. The sequence continues at coordinate 1,521,493 of NW_021027386.1, read as the reverse complement.
GATAATCTGCCAGGGGATTTAACTGACAGGGAGATTGAATTTACCGTTAATGTGATTCCGAAAACGCAGCCAGTATCTAAAGCTCCTTACCGAATGGCTCCAACTGAACTGAAGGAATTGAAAGTGCAACTGCAAGAACTGCTAGATAAGAAGTTCATCAGGCCTAGCACTTCGTCATGGGGCGCTCGTGTTTTATTTGTGAAGAAGAAAGACGGCTCGCTGAGACTGTGTATTGACTACCGTGAATTGAATAAGGTAACTGTAAAAAATAAATACCCATGGCCACGTATTGATGACTTATTTGATCAGTTACAGGGTCCTCAAGTGTTCTCTAAGATCGACCTCAGATCAGGATACCATCAGTTGAAAGTTAAACCAGAGGACATTGACAAAACTGCTTTTCGAACGAGGTATGGACATTACGAATTTTTAGTTATGCCTTTCAAAGTTACCAATGCACCTGCTGCATTTATGGACCTCATGAACAGAATCTTTAAACCATACCTTGATGACTTTATTGTAGTATTCATTGATGACATACTGATTTACTCCAAAAGTATAGAAGAACATGAACATCATTTGAGACTTGCTCTACAGACCCTAAGAGAACAGAAACTTTATGCTAAACTGTCTAAATGCGAATTTTGGTTTGATCATGTTATGTTTTTGGGGCATGTTGTTAGCAAGGATGGAATTTCTGTTGATCTGCAGAAAATTGAAGCTGTAGTAAACTGGCCTAGACCAACAAATGTGACAGAAGTCCGAAGCTTTTTGGGACTAGCCGGTATTACAGAAGATTTGTCAAAGATTTCTCAAAAATTACCTTACCGTTGACCCAGTTAACTCAGAAGGGGATATCATTTGACTGGACTGACCAAAGGGAAGCAGCATTCCAAGAATTGAAAACTCGACTTGTGACTGCACCGGTTCTTACCCTACTTTCAGGTACGGATGGTTATACTGTATTTAGTGATGCTTCTCATAAGGGTTTGGGGTGTGTTTTAATGCAAAATGGGAGAGTAATTGCTTATGCTTCCCGACAACTGAAACCGCATGAAAAGAACTACCCGACCCATGATCTGGAACTTGCTGCAGTAATATTTGCACTGAAAATCTGGCGTCACTATCTGTATGGGGCGGGAACTTGCTGCAGTAGTATTTGCACTGAAAATTTGGCGTCACTATCTGTATGGGGCAACATGTGAAGTTTATACCGACCACAAGAGTTTGAAATATTTCTTCACATAGAAAGAACTGAACACGAGACAGCGGAGATGGCTAGAACTGATTAAAGACTATGACCTACAGATTTTGTATCATCCGGGAAAAGCCAACACCGTTGCCGATGCACTGAGCCGGAAATTAATTGGAAATTTAGCCTGTTTGCTTACCGGGAAAAAGGAATTGCTTTGTGACCTTGAAAACTCTGAAATTGAAATCGTTTTGCGAGAACAAGGTGGAACCTTAGCTGCTATTTCTGCTCAACCAGCACTGATTGAAGAGATTAAAGAGAAACAGCAACTGGATGACTTCTTGAAGAAGATCATCGAAGAAAGGGAAACTAAACCAAGACCGAGTTTCAAATTTGAAAATAATGTACTGAAATTTCAAGAAAGACTGTGTGTACCAAATGATACTGAACTGAAAAGAAGAGTTCTGTAAGAGGGCTACAATTCAAAATTTTCTATCCATCCGGGGAATACGAAAATGTACCAAGATCTAAAACTGAATTTCTGGTGGCCAGGAATGAAGAAAGAAATTGCTGGTTTTGTATCGAAATGTCTTCATTGCCAACAAGTCAAAGCCGAACATGAACGACCCGCAGGCTTATTGCAGCCTTTACCCATACCGAAGTGGAAATTGGAACATATCACCATGGATTTTATTGTGGGATTGCCTCGCTCCAGTAAAGGTATGGACTCAATTTGGGTTATCATTGATAGACTGACTAAATCTGCTCACTTCTTACCTGTTAAGACAATTTATAATGCAGACAAATTGGCTATACTCTATATTGATGAAATTGTTAGAATGCATGGAGCGCCTGTGTCCATTGTTTCTGACAGGGATTCGAAGTTTACATCGAGATTTTGGCAAAGCTTACAGACTGCATTGGGTACTGAATTGAGACTGAGTAGTGCTTATCATCCTCAAACCGATGGCCAGTCAGAAAGGACCATCCAGACTCTGAAGGATTTACTGAGAATGTGTGTCCTTGATTTTCAGGGAAACTGGGAAAGTCATTTGCCCTTAGCTGAATTTGCCTACAACAACAGCTATCATTCAAGTATTGGTATGGCGCCTTTCGAGGCATTGTATGGCTAAAAATGTAGATCTCCGATTTGCTGGGCAGAAGTTGGAGATGGGCCTTTGCTTGGGCCCGAGATTGTATACGAAACGACTGAAAAAGTGAAATTGATACAACAGAGACTGAAAATCGCACAGAGCAGACAAAAAAGTTATGCTGATGTCAAAAGACGGGATAGAGAATACGAAGTGGGTGATCACGTATTTGTGAAAGTGACACTGATGAAAGGTCAGACTCGTTTTGGAGTCAAAGGCAAGTTAGCGTTGGGATACGTCGGACCATATGAGATTATTGAGAAAATCAATCCGGTGGCGTATCAAGTAGCGCTTCCTCCTGAAATGGAGCATATGTACAATGTCTTCCACATTTCTATGTTGAGGGACTACCTCCGGGATCCTTTCCATGTAATAGAGCCTACTCATGTAGTGCTGAGTGATAACTACACTTACGAGGAACGGCCTATTCAGATTGTAAACAGACGGATCAAGAAGTTGATAAACAAAGAGATCCCGTTAGTGAAAGTTGACTGGCAAAACCATGGTGGCGTGTATGCCACTTGGGAGAGGGAAGATGACATGGCTAAAGATATCCGGAACTGTTTCCACTGAATCCTATTTTCTTCCAAAACGAAGGTAACTCGAGTTTAGAGGACTAAACTCTTTTTAAGGATGGGAGACTGTAGCAACCCTCGTCACTGTTTACCGATTAACTACCGATTACTGCTAAACTGAGACTGAATATGATTGGTAATCGAACTGATTGAAATACTGAACTAACTGACTGAAATCTGGAACTGAATTGATTAAGTATATCTGTTTAATTGTATGTCTATCTGTTGACTGTTTGATTATCTGTTCATGCCTTTGTGTTTAAATTGCGAATTGAAGGCCTTATCGACGGCCGAATCTAAAATTGATTGACGATTTGTGTTCAGTAGAATTTATGTAATTTTATGGTATATTTATTTGAAAACTGATTTGGTATAATTAAATTAGATTAAAATGGGTTAAATTACATTGTTGACTTAATTACTATTTTGCCATTGTGAGTGGCCACTATCTAAGACCACCTTTGAGCCTCATTACACCTAGATCAAACATTTGCTCAGCTCATTTCCCTTGTTATTGCCGACTAGAGAGTGAGAATAGGGAGATTGGGTGATTTCATCTAGAATTGCTTGGAAATTGGAGGAATTGAAAGGAGTTCTTGCTAGATTGAACCTCAAGACTAGTAATTAAGGAACCTAGGTATGAATTTCATCCTCTTGATTGTGTCTTTAAGTTGATTCATGCATGGTTCATGTCTAATTGAGGAGCTAAGTCATAATTTAGTTCTAACATGTTGAATTATAGCTTACTTCATGCATGCATGTTTGGATTGTTGAGTTTTGAGTTGTTTTCATGGCAAAATGTTACATGCATGTTCATAATTATGTTTAAGTCCATGATATCACCTTGTTTTGAAAAGAATTGGCTCATTAGAGCATGAAATTGAAGCTTTGAATTGAGTTAAACTCATGCATGTTGCATGTTCATCTTGTTCATGAAAATTGGTTTGAAATTAGATTTAATTGAAACACCCTTGAGCTTTGATTTTACAATTGAGCTTCGGAATCATGTTAAATTACGAGTTTTGGAATGTTTTCTGGAAAATTGGCCCAAGAAGATTGACATTTGTACACTTGAACTTGGAATTTGAGCTGGAGGTTCAAATCTGGGAATTCCAGATTTCAAACTCACGCTCGAGCGGGGTGACTGGCGCCCGAGCATGGAAATCGTGCTCCCAGCATTTTGTTCTGTTTTTAAGTCAGCTCAAGCGGGGTAATTTATGCTAGAGCGGGACCTTGTGTCTTACGCTCGAGCGGGTATCGAGCGCCCAATCGAGCGTGATTTTCACACATCCAACACTTTTGATTGTTTTACAGTACGCTTGAGCAAGTAAGTCTACGTTCGAGCGGAAACCTTTGTCTGCCATTGTTTCGCTGCCGAGTATGCAGGTATTACGCAATCGAGCTGACCCCTGTTTTCTGAAATTCTGAAAATGCTTCTTAAATAGTGCATCTTTGCATCCTCATCTCATCCTAGGCATTCTTAGGCCTAGTTTAAGGCATCTTTAATGAGGATATAGATGTAAAACACACCGAGGGAAATTAGGGATTAAGTTTTTATCTTTCCCAACTATGTAGCTTAGTGTGTGTTCAATCTGTAAACTTTGTAGGGTTGGCGACTGGGGACGCTCTAGCTTTACTGTAGCCGTGCTGTGAGTTAATACTGTGTGAAAGTATGGTTGAAAATAGATTATCTTCTGAACAATTGAACTGTACTGCTTTTGAACTGATACTGTTAATTGAATGAATGTATGTCCTAATATCTGAATCTGTATTGTGGCATTTCTTAGCAACTCTGTTACTGTTACGTGTTACAGAGAATCTCTGTCGTCCCTTTATTGGAAACTAAGTGTGTTTCTTGATTAGGCCATCATTGGGCACCTCGTTCTGTCCTTCTCAAGACTTACTGTATATAACGTGTACTGTTATGCTAATGTCCACAGAATATGACTGAGATGACTGATATACTGATTGATGTTTTCATTACTGTTAAGGGCATTCATTTTCTTAACCTCTTTACGCATTATGTTTACTTCACGTGGGCTCTTCGCTCCTCTCGTGCGTTCATCGCCTATCCGATAGTAATGGTCCCAATAATAATAGTAATGCGTTGTCAGCAGCCGCCCGAAGACCGTGTGAGAGCTGTTCCTCTCAACGCTTCCGGGTTTTGTCAAGCCAACCACTGTGCCTCACTACGAGGTTCCGAGCCTGTCGAGTTATGGCTTAGGGGTGTTTTAATTTCCCCCGTCTGTCTCTGTAACTGTTTTGTTAACTGTATAGACTGTTACTGTACTGTTTAATAGGGATTAAGTCCCTGTTCTGATTGACTGTATAGATTGTACATACTGTTTTGTCTGACTGTATATATTTGAATGAAAGTCTTTTTGCATACAGACTGTCACAGCTCATTGGACATTGTTTATTTACTGTATTGGCTTCCGCCAGGCCCCTACACTCTGTTTTACTATATTACTGTTAAGCAGGCCTTCGGTAATCTTGGATTACTGGCCGGTTACAGTGCTAAACCCATAGGGACGGGTTTGGGTCGTGACATCATTGTTGCTCCTACCCAGGCCCTGTATCACTGGTTCATTTGAGCTACACTTCTTTTCCTGCATTTGAGCCTTCTGGCACTTGCACACCATATTCATGGTTTTTATCATCATCAATTGTTCTTCACACACTCTTACTGGATACAGAAGACCTTTGCACTCCAATTTGATAACCTTATTGATTGGTTCCATGCATTTGGTGGAGATCTTAAGCTTGGCACACGCAAAGGACTTAGGGTGATCACTATCACCATTAAAGCATAGAAAATTTCCCCACGGCCCACCAATTTTCCTCAGATTTGTACTATTCCATAAGTTTAATGGAATACCATAGCAGCTGATCCACACACACCTTTCCTGTTCCAGAACCAGCCCATCTTTTCCTTCCAAAATAGCCTCGTACCACTCCAAAATCAACTCTTTAATAGGCTGTATTTTTAATACCTTCTCCTGTTTTGTCTTGAATGTTAGCACCACATCGTGGCCTCCACTCTCTCAGATCAGAACATTTTCCATACCCATTCCTTCAAGTTCCTTCTTCAGATTGACATTTGCGTGCTCATCCTTCAAGCGAACCACTACACTTTCGTACAGCCACCTATTCCTTATTTCCTCAGCCTTCAGAGTAAAGCTATCTTTCTGAGCATTACTTTGTCCTATCACTGCTTCTGCATATGACTTTTGGACTGTAGATACTCCTACCTTGCTTCTTCCTTCCTTTTGGTAGCCATTGTATCTTGTTGCTTAAAGACGCAAAGGGCCTTTTACACCTTGTCCCTCTACCTTTTCCTTGCCAAAAGTTGCATGCTTCAACTCTATTGCCGTATCATCCACCCATAATCCATTTGCTTTTTGAACAGCTACTGTTGCAGCTACAGAGCAATCAAACCTTAACAACCCAAATCTTGTGTTAGTGAGCTTCCTTCTCTTTTGCAGAATAAAAACATCCTTCATCACCCCAAACTTAGAGAAGATGTTATACAACCCCTTTGGATTCACTAATCTTGGTATATTATCCACAAATACAGTGAAGAAGCTTGTGCGTCCCTCAATCACTCCTCTTCTTTGTCCTCTTCAATGTCGTCCCCTTTGCCTCACAACAGGAATCCACCCCCTTGCTTATCTCTTTCCATGTTGATATAGCAAAATAACATGCAATATTTCACGTCATTAGGGTAATTTAGAAGGGTTTGGCTTCTTTAAAGTTGTCATAATTTGAGAGAGCATTTGAGTTTAGTAGGCTCATTTTGGAATCGATTCTAATGATTCGAGCCATTCAATTTTTTGGACTCGTTAAATAGAATATTCATGCAAAAAATTAAGATGATTGGATATTAGTAGCTATATGTTTAAATCATATTTGTTTTAGAAAAATAGACGACAAATATAATTTCAAGAATAACTATTCATTTTTTGTAATACAAATTTAATTCAAATATATAGGTGTCAATATTCGATCATTTTGATTTTTTGTATAAATATTATACTAACAAATTCTAAAAAGTGAGCTATTCGAATTATTAAAACAGACATATGGCGGGCTCAACAACTCTTTAAATTCTCTCATATTGAGATGTGAACATGTAAGAAATTCAACCCAATTTAAAAATGATGTTTCAAAATATTTTAAGAATATTTACTCATAAATCTCTTTTCATCTACTTATAATATAATCAAAATGCTTCGAGATGTTTTAAGCATTTTCTGTATAATTTACCGTTAACAAATAAAGAAAGAATTTTAGTGGTTCAAAACTGGAAAGAGAGTAATGTAGGTATATATATGTGTCTTTGAATCAAGCCACATAATAATAGAATAATGACTACCAATTATATAAATATTAAAATGGAAACACAATAAAATTGAAAATTGTATTGAATAATTTTGTAATAAAAGTTTATAACCGTTGAGATAAAAAAAATTTGATATTGTATTAATCGCAACAATTAATGTCTTAAAGTAGTTTTCATTAAAAATATTTCGAAGACGATAATATTTTCCCCTTTTTTTGTGTGAGTGAAAATTATCTTTGGTACAGTATGGATTACACTTGATGTGAATTTTTTTACATACTTTCCACGCTAAACTTTCCCAACTCGGATAGAATTGGGATTCATTTATTTACATTTATACTCTTAATTACAGCTCGTTAAGTGGTATAATATTTTCTAGCATTTTTGTAATTAGCAATACTATATTGAAAATTTATGCACAGAATTTACAAAAGTTCTCACATGAAGGTGGGACTCACACATGTGAGACCCATGTGGAATGGACAAAGGAAGAGTGCTGTCATAGCACCCCACTGTGATGCCCCCCGATTGAAATTCATTTCGATTTTATTTTGATGATCCGAATCGTCGGTGATATAGGATTTGTTGAGTATATTACTCATATAAAAAGTGAGGTTAATTGGACATTCATATCCCCATGATTGGACCATAATTGTTTTTGGAAAAATTATCAAAATTATGTTAACCATTTATTTTTTTTAAACATAAACATAGTTTTGTTATAGATTATAGAAGTCTAATTGCCTTTATTTTATTTTATTTTTTGTGAATAATTTACTCAATGAACCCTATAATATGAACTAAACAAATTCAAAAAGTAAAGACACAGTACCTTCCAAAAGTTACATGTGGGACCGACCCTCATGGGCGAGCTTCTGTACATTCTATCCATAGATTTTATGTGTAATTAGTACTTTTTTTTTTTTGTAATTTGTGTGTTCCTAAGATTGATATATTGTTAATTAGCATTTAATGCTAACATTTAATTATTCTGTTAACTGTGGTGCTACATGCACTAATTAGTGTACAATACCTTCCTAAGATTGATATATTGTTAATTAGCATTTAATGCTAACATTTAATTATTCTGTTAACTGTGGTGCTACATGCACTAATTAGTGTACCAACATATATTATAATGTTATAATTGACCTTACCCATTATACAAATTATAAAAATTCAAAACTTCTAAAATTATGTTACATCATCTGTTAGTACAACAATTAACATATCATATGGTATATATAAGCATTATTCTTTTGTTAATCAGCTCAAATGAGTGGCATTGCTATACCAACAAATTAATGGGTCATTGCATTAAATGAAGAGCATTACTTTTTGACAATAAATAATGCATGTCTATGGGGTGAGGTTTGGATGAGATATTAGTCATAAAAAGGGAGGCAGAAATGCAGTCTTAACCTTCAATTCAACACAAGCTATGAAGGAGGGGTATGATCAACTGCAGGGGTGGATTTTTTTTTTTTTTTTTTTTGATCAGCAAAGAAAAATTTCATTAATAGCATGAAATTAAAGGTTCAGGAAGATGACATGCATCGAGAGAGATTCAGAAAGTACAAATTACCCCTACTACTGTTACTCGCATCCATACAACCAACTCCTTGGCCTCACAATTTTTTTTTTTAAACAAAAAAAGTTAAGAAGGACTTAACCAGAAAATAAAATACATGAATCCCCACAAAAATAACCCACAGAAAAACCCAAACTCCTGCACACCTCTAATCAACCCAAATATTTTAAAACCTAAGCTGCTGCACTCCCCAAGACACATGCACTCCTTCCACTAGCCTTCTCCCACACCAGACAACTCCATCGGGCTTCACCTAGCCTTCTCCCACCCCAGGCATCTCCATCAGCCTTCTCCCACGGCCGGAACTCCATCGGAACCAACCATCGACCAACCACCCATTTGAACACAACTTAATCACCATGCCAAGACCCACGCATAAACCGAGAAAACTCCAAAACCAACACTGGAAAACTCCACATCCGAGGAAAACACCTGACCACAACTTATTCATCCGAACACGCACCACCACTGCCAAGGCGCAAGCACTCCTTGCTGGTCTACACCTGACCTTTCCACCAGCCTTCTCCCACGCCAGACACTCACACCCAAGGTCGAAAATACCTCCTCCACAAGCCGAAACACCACCTCCAACAACCCACACCACCACTGCCAAGACGCATGCACTCCTTGTTGTTCTACTCCTGACCCTTCCACCAGCCTTCTCCCACGTCAGACATCTCGATCGGGCTTCACCCAGCCTTCTCCCACGTCAGACATCTTCATCAGCCTTCTCCCACGGCCGGAGCTCCATCGAACTTCACCTACGCCTAACATTTCTGCCGAACTTCGTGGGACTTCACCCACTCCATGCTCGAAGCTTGCTTCCAATATCGAAACACCCACCACAAAAACACCTTTTGGCCAACAACTCACACCCAAGGTCGAAAATACCTCCTCCACAAGACGAGACACTGACTCCCACCAAAGAAAACCCATGGCTGAAAGACCCAAGATCCAACTCCATCGGACTCCCCCAAGAACAACAACTCTCTCTAGAGATCGCCGAACACCAAGACTGAGCCCACCCCAAGGCTGAACCCACCCCGAACACCCAATAGAATAGAAAAAGATAAGGAAAAACTATGGGGATTCAAGTTTATTAAAAATGAAATAGCGATCACGCACAAAAGAGGCGAGGCCAGCCGACCGCCATTGCCAAAGGCGGCGGCCAGCTGGCCAACAATGAGGCCCGGGGTGGGGGGTTTTAGAGAGAGAGGTTTTTAAGAGAGAGATTATTACTCACGCATGTATCTATTGGGTGGATCTATTATTGGTGTGATTCAACAACATAATGGGGAAAAGAGAAGAATCTTGAACACGAGATATGTGTTTGGCTGTGCTGTTATGGAGTTTCATTTAATTTATGGAATGTTAACACATTCAAAACTATTGGTAGCTTATGGAGTGAGATAATCTAGTTCGATGAATTTATCAATGCAGATTCTCTTAAATACAATAAGGTCAAATTGATAACGAATAGCATGAAGCCTATAAATAGGATGATAAGTTTGGAGTACAAAAGAAACATATATCCTGTTAGGATATATGAATCCTTTGATTTTCATGAAGATGTAGCATTCAATTATAGTGCAGGGGAAGATCAAATCTCTATCAATGGGGGAATCAATACAAGGGGGGCCTAGATTAGGTATGAGTAGTCTGCATAATGCTGAAAAAAGAGTTTGCAGAACAAAAAAGGGTGCTTTCTTCAAATTCAAACAAATTAAATGAGTCATCATCATCTAGCAATCAGTATTTGAAGAGAAATGGATTTTATAGAGGATCTACGCTAAATTGGGTGCAAATGAAACCTCTTAAATCAAGGGGTGGTTTGGCCCACAACAAAAATATGGGCGCGTTTATTCATTATTTTGGAGGCCTAAATCCACTACTGTAGATCAAGGAATTCCTGTTGAAGAATATAAGACTGTGCTAGTATCTCATGGGCCAAGTTCACTTGGAAGGAATTGACGTAGTTGAAAAGTTTTCTATTCCGGCACAGAATGGCAATTCGGTCAAGAAAAAGGAATTATCTAGGAGTCATAAGGCTGGTGGTGTTCATAAGGTCTCAAACCCCAACAATGCTAGTCAAAGAAATAAAAAAGGAAGAATAAGTTACTGAAAGTATTAATGGTATTTCCAAAATTGAAGAGATGCGATATTGGTTTGAGGTGATTATTTGATATGAGGGTTCGAATTTGGAAGGTGTAGATGGACTGTTATGATCGGTGTTTTGGGTGTTGAGGGTGGTTTTATTTCCTTTGTTTTCTTGTTTGTTCGGTTGGTTTCCCTCCAGTCATAGTCTAATGCTAGTAGATGATTGGCTTCCTTTTCGATCTTGACCTAGTTGGAATCATCTAGTTTGCTTTGATACTTAGGCACTCGTCTCCATTTATTAATGTTCATCTCTGTATTCTGTACATCTGATTTTCGTCAATAAAGTTTCTTTTGCTGATAAAAAAAAATAAAAATAAATAATACATGTCTAACTTGGCCAGTACATTATAAATAGAAAAATCACTTTTGTTTGGTTTTAGAAAATTAAGCCCACTTTTTAGAAAATTATTATTATTATTATTATTTTTTGTGTTTTTTTGTTTTAGTTAAAAATTTTAATATTTTATGATTTATTTATTTATTTATTTTAGTTTTTGGATGCACTTCACCTAGATACACTTAAAAAGTATAATATTTACATAAAAAAATCTTCAAAAAATTCATCAAACACAAAAAAATATATAAAAATCCAATACATTTTCGTATTCTTATATATTTATTGAATTGTTTAAATATAAATTCACAAATATTTTACTTTTTAATTACATTTAAGTTATTTGCATTTAGAAAGTAAAAAATTTACTTAAAAAATTAAAAAAATTCACTAAAAAAAAATATCAATTTTCAAAAAATAAATCAAAATCAAACAATTAGCATCCCCATTGTTGAAAACTAATAAAAATTACATAAAATGAAGGGAAACAATACCATAAATTATGTGGTTTTGGCTACACCCTATATCAAGTAGGGTGTTCATGGGTTGGTTTGATACTACATTTAGAATCAATCTAATTATGACCAGTTCCAAGGTTTTGGACTTAGAATCAAACCAATAATGCACTAGAACTAATCCAACCCAATGTTAACCCAACCCAATGTTGCTCTGATTGGTTTGAGTTAGAACCGAGATTTCACACTATATTAAAAATAAGGGGTTTAGTTTAAGATCCATCATATTAATGTTTTATAAGATAAATGACATGCAATATTTTCATTGTAGTTGGGATCCCTCAACATTTTCACAGAGAAATTTCGACAAACAGAAATTCTAGCATATAGAAATTTTAGTACAGAAAAATTTTAACACTTCAAAGAGAAATTTTTTTGTGACGAGTTGAAAATTTTCTAATAATATTATTGAGAGATCTTAACTAATAAAAAAAAATATATTAGACCTCTTCTATTACCAAAAGTTGAAGAGGAATGTTTCACTAATTTTTCTTAAAAATAACTAAATCAATAAATACTAAAGGGCAAACTTCACTTTACCTCCATATGGTTTGGACCGAGTGCGGTTTACCCCCTGATATTCGGATATCACCACATAACCCCCATATAGTTGATAGACTAAAACGCACACTAACTTCTATTAACATAAGTTATAAATTGACAATTATAACCTCATATATATATATATATATATATTTTCAAGAGAAGCGCAGTTCTTTATCTCTCCATCTTCATCTTCTTCTTCTCTTTCTCTCCATTTATGGGTTCAGATCCAAAAAACATGTGCACTTTATCTTTTACTCGTGCCGTTTGGTAACACTTACGTTTTCAATTTTCTGTTTATATTTACAAAAATTTTAAAAACTCAAATAAAAACTTGTTTGGTAAAATTTTGATTTATAAATCAGTGGTCTCAGTTTATAAACTTGGCCAAAAAATGAAAACACAAAAAATGTGTTTCTGTTTTGAGTTTTTATTTTTTTTTTTTTTTTTTACCACCCAACACTAGCCACCACCCGCTACCCTATATTTTCTCTTTATTCTTTTTCTTCCTTTATCGAGCATTGTGTCTGGCTCTCGCATTTCAATGGCTGCAGCGCCTGACGATGACACAGTTGGCCTCGATTTCATTTCCACTGACTGTCTTGACCATTCCCTTTGTCGTCTTCCTCCCCTTCGTCTACTTCTTAACACAAGTTTGTGAGAGAGAAGCAGAGTAAAAACAAAAAGCTACAAAATTATTTTTCTATAGCTCAAATTTTTAT
>NW_021027386.1:1469944-1508321 GCF_004153795.1 Camellia sinensis | reverse complement strand
TGGTTTGCTACTCGCAAGTAGGCTTAAAATGCAGATTTTGCCACCCTCGGGTGGGCTTAGAAAAGATGGTTTTGCCACTATCTAGTGGGCTTAAAACAAACAGTTGATGATTTATTCCAATCCAAGTAACCCAACCTTCACCCACAGGCATTCAGGCAGTTATATCACATAAGCAATTAGCCTCATGGTAAGCATGCTATTCATGGCAGTCACTCACACGCATGCAAGGATGCTAAAGCATAAAGCTTACCGGGTACTCCAAGCCAAAATAGAAACTTCATTAGAAATCATGTATGATCCTAATTATACAGAAATGCCTAATGCAACGCATGCAAAATGCAACTATAGCAGGCTCGGCTATTCTATGATGGCATATGAAATGTTACAATTATCATGTATTCAACTTTGAAATTGAAAGTACAATGCAGTTAGTATGATGCGCCGAGCCCGGTGCATGCAAAACAGATGAATGAATGCAAACATGCTATCATACTGTATGCTAATTGAAATATGCCCTAATCTAACCATCATAAGCGGGTAAATAAAAGGGAGAAAGACGTGGGGTTGGAAGACATACATCACACACACGCACACTTATTACAACATTGCCCTCGCGCAAAGGGTCCGAATTAATAATATACAGTCCCAAATAATTATAGTCCAAATATGTACAAAACCCTAATTAATTAACAAATTAAATTAGGAAAGCGATAAATTGGCATGCAAGCCAGGGACTGCCTCAAGTCTGCTCCGGATGATGAATGATGCATGCTCGGTTTGCCTTGTGCGGAGAATCCCTTGCAATGCCCCAGTTTGTCTCTGTTTGCAATTGTTTTTGGAATGCATGCCAAGCTCCGGAAGGTTGCTGACTCTTGATTTGCTGTAACAGAGAGCAAGAAAGGGGCATGGCAAAGTATTTTCACATATGTATGCATGACTACCCTTCAAGGAGTGTAGTCCTCGATCCTCGTGCCACCAATCACGCATATCGATGCATGATGGCCAAGGAGTCGAATTGCACGACTCAATATGAAATGAATGCACATAAAAACACAACAAAACCTAAACTCCATCATGGATAATCCAGGGTATCAGTGACTGGGAATTGAGACACGTTCCATCACTCGAAGTACGAAACGTCCCTCGTTTCCCGTGCTCGGGCTAACTCCTATCCCAAGCGCAATGCAATATGGATGACATGCATGAATGCAACTAATATAAAACCTAGCGTGCACAATGCCATGAGATGGCATACACAATGCATGATGTAACAAGGCATACGCAATGCTCTAACATACAACTTAGCATACGCAATGCTATAAAATGAAATGGCATACTCAATGCACAATGGACTTACACAAACATGAGTGGACCTCAGCCACACTCACATTAGTAGCCATCAGATGAAAATGAGACACTCGAGATGCGTGCACGCATGCATGCAAACCGAGGACCGATCCTAAGGCACAAATGCCACTCTAACAAAGCATGGTAAGGTATGAAACATGATATGCAAACATGCAAATTTCAGTACCAAAATGTGATGCAAAATGATCCCAAAACATGGAAACATGGCACCCGATGCATGGAATGAGACCCGAAACATGAAATTAGGTACATAGAATGACCTATGGCTATGCAAAGCATGCATTATTTGAACATGAAGTGTGAAGACAGAATCAAGAAATTCATAAGAAAAGAATATTTACAGTTTTAAGCAAGGCCAAAAAGTGAACACAAATAGGGCTAAGTTAACATGCAAAAATGGCCCCAAAAGAGAGATAAAGAAGCAAGTAGCAGCGGATGGCTCCAACCAATGAAGAGCCCTTCAAAAAAGTTTAAGAGAGGCTCAAAAAAAATAATTTTACAGTTTATGGCCGAGCCCAAAACAGTGCACAAGTAAGCTTAAAATACTATGCAAGAAATAGGCCTAAAAGAAGGTTTAAACACAAAGTGTAAAAAGGGAGCCTCAAACAGTAAAATACCCTTGATCAAAAATTAAGAGGGGGTAAAAATAATACTATTTACAATTCGGACCAGAGCCCAAAAATACAAGCACAAGGGGCTAACAAAACATGCAAAAATAAGGCCAAAAGAGGGATAAAGAGGCAAGTGATAAAAGGAAGTCTCAAATAGTGAAGAGACCTTCAACAATGTTGAATAAGGGCTAAAAATAATCCACTTTACAGTTTATAACCAAGCTCAAAACAGTTTACAAATAGGCCTAAAATACTATGCAAGAAAGAGGCATGCAAGAGAGGTAAAGAAGCAAGTGTAAAAAGGAAGCCTCAAACAGGGAGAGGCCCTTAAACAAACATGGAAAGGAGCTCAAAATAATTCTATTCTCAGTTAGGGTCGGAGCCCAAATATGTAAGCAAGAGGAGCTAATATATTGAGCAAAAATAGGGCCAAAGAGAGGGATAGAAGACTTACCCTTGAAGACCAATGCTTTGACAACTCTTGGACCAAGTTTGGTGGCTCCCTAGCTCTGGAAAACCAGCTCCAAGTGTTGGAAAGGATGGTGGTGGTGTGGTGCTATGTGGTGGTGTAGAAAGGGGTGTAGGGTTTGGGTTTTTTGGAGCTTGGAATAGAGATAGAGAGAGAGAGATAATGCAAGAGCCTTAAGCCAAAACTTTCTAACCCCCTAAAGCTGCTGGAATGGCCTGGATATATAGGCAAAAGAGGGGGAAAAAAAGGGGGGGAAATGAATTCAATTTTTCCCCCAAAAGTGCACCCCCCCGGATACACAATCTGGGGGGAAACAAAATACATATTTGCAATGTACCAGAGGAGGGGATCATGGCCGGCCGGTTATTGAAGTTGCAGGTGGCCGGCCAGCCTTCCCCATGGCCGGTTGGCCAAGGGTCAAAAGGCTCAATGAAGATTAATGGCCGGCCATGCCAAAAAGAGGGCCTCTCATGTGTGCACAACACAACCATGTGGTCAAAAACTGGAGAAAGTAAACCAGGAGAGAGAAAAGCCTACTTTTTGGAGGGGTTCAAAAGATTCAAACACAATTACTGGCCGCCATGTGATATTGGTGGCCTCCCAGGTGTGTACAACACAAATATGTGGTTTAGGGCTGGAAAAAGTGGCCTTAGGGTAGTCAACATTGGCTTTCAAGTGAGAAAAACGGGCGACGGAGGGCGATGGAGGAATAAAACTGGTTGTAAGAACAATTACTGGCCTCCCACCCTTCTACGACCTTCTTAACAATGAAACAGAGGTCCCTGCCAAAAATGAATCCAAACCGATGCAAAATGAAGGTTCGGGGGCCGAAACGCGCAGCCCAAGGCCCCGAAAACTGACTGTTAGGCATTGGAAGTGGTGTTCGACCATGAAGTTGGTTTCTCGAGCCACAGTGTCCCTCAAAAGGGAGCAAATAAGATGCATGCCAAAAATCGAAGCAAACGGAGGTGGTTAAGCGGTCCCGAACCGAGGCACACGGCCAACGGCTTCGAAAAACCGAAAACCGGACTCCAAACGAGCAAAATAGCCTACGACCACAAAACGTAGGCGACAGCCACTGAGAGATGATCTACAAGACCTCTCCCTTCCTTCAGGAAGAGAAAATAGAGAAAACAGAGCCTGGTTCGCAAACCGAGGCAAAACATGAAAGAGTCCGGAAGTCTGGAGGCAAGGCTCGCAGCCGAGACTCTGAAACCTCTGAACGAGCACGATATGCAACATCACCAAGCGCTCAATCGGTGACGTCTGAGTCTTAAGGTCGATCAAAAATGGGGTGTCTACAGGTGCCCCTCTTTGACAGAACTCGAAAGTTATACGTGACGGGAGTGAATGTCAAGGCCTAGAGACGACCCATTTTTGACAAGGCCGAAGACTTAGACAAACAAGCAAGGCAACAAAGATATGCCCGCAGGGATGCCCGCAGGCAGGGGGCAAGATGTAAAATGATATGCAGGAAGATTTTGATAATTGGACTTATACGCTACGCGAAGCCGGTTTGAAAATTGGACTTATACGCTACGCGAAGCCGGTTTGATAATTGGACTTATACGCTACGCGAAGCGGGTTTTGAAAATTCAAAACAATGCAAGTGGAATGTGCGTGACATCGCAAGTGAAGAGGTGTGCATGACAATGCAACCTAAGATGAATTCCAAACACACTGAAATCGTGTGGGGAAAGGGGACAGGGAGAAACATAGGGACATATCCCAGTGTTTCGGAATGGTGTGAGCATTGGAACGTATTCCGAACGCTTTTAACCGAAGAGGGAGAAACATAGGGACGTATCCCAAAGGTTAGGGACGTATCCCAAGGGTTAGGGACGTATCCCAAGGATTAGGGACGTATCCCAAAGGTTAAGGACGTATCCCAAAGGTTAGGGACGTATCCCAAAGGTTAGGGACGTATCCCAAGGATTAGGGATATATCCCAAAGGTTAGAGACGTATCCCAAGGATTAGGGACGTATCCCAAAGGTTAGGGACGTATCCCAATGTTACGAACAAGGAAGAGAAACATAGGGACGTATCCCGGTGTTTCGACAAAGGAGAAGAAACATAGGGACGTATCCCGGTGTTTCGGAGAGGAGGAGAAACATAGGGACATATCCCGTTGTTTTGGAATAGAAAGAGAAACATGGGGACGTATCCCGTTGTTTCGGAATGGAAAGAGAAACATGGGGACGTATCCCAATGTTTCGGAGAGAAGGAAGAAACATAGGGACGTATCCCGTTGTTTCGGAATGGAAGAAGAAACGTAGGGATGCATCCCGGTGCTTCGGAAAGGGAGAGAAACGTAGGGACGTATCCCGGTGTTTCGGAAAGAGAGAAACGTAGAGACGTATCCCGATATTTCGGAATGGAAGAAGAAACATAAGGACGTATCCCGGCGTTTCGAAAAAAGAGAGAAACGTAGGGACGTATCCCGGTGTTTCAAAAGAAAGGAGAAACATAGGGACGTATCTCGGTGTTTCGGAATGGTGTGAGCATTGAAATGTATTCTAAATGCTCTTAACCAGAAAAGGTCTAACCCGTCGCACACGCGAGGAGAAAGAATGATAATTGCAAGTGAATTGGTGCAGAACAATGCGAGATAGATGTGCATAATCAATGCAATGAATAGGTATAACAATGCTAGTGAAGTGGGTGCATAACAATGCAATTGGAACGTGCATCACGATGCAAGTGAAGTGGGTGCATAACAATGTAATTGAAACATGCATCGCGATGCAAATGGAACCTGCGTGACAACGCATATTTAAAACAAAATGCCGAATAAGGGAATACAAGCCTTAACGAGATCAAATTTAAACGCGACCTCTGATTTACCTTTCAAACGGGCACACCCTGTTCATACCAGAGAGAGATAACATCTGCTGCTGCTTTAATTGCCATTCTGACTTGGAATAGGCTTAAGCTTGGGGCCGAGATACACTCATGCTTCAGAGTAGTGACAAGGCCTGAGGAGGTGCATCCGGAGTACAATCACGGGATTTGCTGAAGGTGAGACACACTCAGATGCTTAGGTTTTCCCTCTTTTCTTTTGCTTTGCAGTCTGGAACCCATATAGCTTCAGATAGGTCCTGGTTTTATTGTTCCCACATGATCTGGGTTGAACCCTGCGGCTTTTATGAAAGAACAAATCTTGTTTTGCACAGATGTGGAGAACGGCACGGCACTCTGAGCACAAAATGATTTATTTTTGAATTGAGAAATGAATTCTTAACCGGGTATTGAGCCTACAACTGACCACAGCCAAAAAGATTGAACAACGAAAAACAAAAGGTAAACAACCTAAACACATCGAGACACACTCGGAACGACTCAAAGCAAGAATTGAGACAAACAAAACAAAAGACACGACACACAGACGTGTTACCAAGACGAGAGACCTCTCAGTTCGCGAGGAGCCAGTTTCTCAGGGTATTGTTTCCCACCCTTTTCTCATTTGTGATTCTCACGTCACTCTGGCACTCAATCTCTGTTTTTCTGAAAAAGCCCTTTTTTTCACTTTTTCTCTTAGCGCACATCTCTCCATTCTTCAATCTCTCATTTTTTATCCCTCCCCTGGGTGGTTGATGGACAAACAGAAAGTTGCGGGCTCTTGCCCCCTAGCATTCCGCTAGATTCTTCTTCTTGTTCACAACAGTGAGTTTCTCCCACAGAGGGGTTGTGATACAGCTGGATGTGCAGTAGATCTGTAATTGACATTGGTTAATGATGCTCTACCAGGGAGTTTGGACGTGATCAGATCATTCCAGTTCGTGCTTTGCACTTGGCTTGATACCTCGCTGCTTGGAGGATGTTGAGAGCTTTAAGCCCTTTTTTGCTAACTTCAGTTGTGCCCTCTTCTGGCGAATACGATGCCCTTTCTGGCAAGTAGAGTGCGCTTTCTAGCAAATGCATTGACAACGAAGAAAAGACAGGAAGCTTGACTCAACTGTGCCCCTAGTTCATCAATTTGACCATTTTTTGTTTTGGCTTTCTAAAACAATTTTGATCAAAGTGAGAGTTAGATTAACACGCTTGTTCGATTTTCTGATTTGAAATCATGCAAGTTAGGCTGTGAGCACTGAAAATTTTCTCTTTTTGGGGTCCAAGAAATGGTCCAGTTTTTGGAAAAATGGAATAGTTTTCGAGAGAAGATCAGTCAACCTTAGTAAAAATTCTCAAAAACTGTTTTTTCAAATGACCACTGCTCAACAAGCATAGAACCCACTCTCGATATGCACAACCTCAGATTCGAAGGAAAATTGCTCCTTGCTTGAGGGGAGCTGCATGGCAACGGACAGTCGCCCCTTGTTTGAACGGCACTGTAGCGCATTGAATGGCAATGGAAAGTTGCCCCTCGTTTGAACGGCACCACAGCGCATTGAATGGCAACGGAAAGTTGCCCCTTATCTGAATGATGCTGCAGCGCATTGTAGTCAGTCCTCAGAGCGACGAACATAACCAGACTCTCAGATACAGAGAAGACAAAGATGACCAGAACCATCGCATGGACACAATCGAATTGTTTTACGGCTAGACTTCAGAATGAAGTTGCCTACGTATCCCAAAGATAGGAATCAAGCCTTACGTAGTTCGGGGTTAAGGTACACTCGGGTATTTAACCTCTCTTTTTTATGCTCTAACTTTTGCCAAGGCACCTGTTGCGGGTTTTCGACCTTGCGAGCTTTGTTTTTCTTTTCTTTTCAATTCTTTTCATTTCTTTTCTTTTTTGATTTTCTTTTTTTTGTTCTTTTCTTTGCATTTTTCTTTATTTTTCTTCTTTTTTTTTTTCATTCTTTGCACTTTTCTTTTTTTTTTGTTCTTTTTTTTTTTTTCTTGCTCTAACTTTTGCCTGGGTCGCCCTTCTGGGTTTTCGGCCCAGCGAGCCTCTCAAGGGTAAAAGTGTAGCTTTGTCCATGTCAAATGGTTTTGAGATCCTAAAGTCGTCTAAATCCAAGAGAATGGATGTTATTTGCTGACGAAGTAAAAGTCCATCCAATGGGGGCTGAATTTGCCCCTAGTGTTGTGGATAGGAACTCGGCTGTCCTTCAGCAATACTTTCTTCTTTCCTCCCTTCTGGGATTTGGCATTCTTGCCGATCTTCATTGACTTGCGGAATGATCCACCTTTGGCTCTTCGAGCTGTCTGACATTTTTTTGCCCCTAGTTCGAAGGGTGCTTCTGACCTAGCTTCGCAAGCTTCTTTTGATGACATCTGGTCTTCTTGATCTGACTTCCTTGCCTCTTGTTCGAGGGCTGCATTGAATCTGGCCACACAAGCCTCACATTGTAGTTGACCGTTGAACGTTCGGAATTCGAGTTCAAGGTTTTGAAAGCAGAGGGGCCAAGTCTCGAGGCTGAGAGCGATCCTAAGCTGCACAATCTCAAGAGCGATTCTACACAGGTCTTCGCAGGACCGCGCAAAACATTTTTTTGAAATCTTTTAAGAAAGCGACCAGTCGCTCACACTGAAGACAGTGTAGAACCAATCTGGATCAAGCCAGGATCCTTCCCAGTACTCACACTAACAAGCATGATTTCATTCATTAAGGGCTTAGCATGCCTCTCTTTCTCTCAATTGATCAAAATTTTGCAAAACCCGAGGAATTCCTTCCTCTTCGTTTTCACCGCAGTGTTCAAAAAGTTTTGGAAAACTTAGGTCGATGCAATGAATTCAAGGCACAGAAAAGACACAGCTTCTAGTCAGATACTGCCATCTCATTTGGAATTTCTGGTACAACTGGCACACGGCAGAAACAAACATAAAAACATGGAAAACCACTACTGTGTCATTCGAATCTGCTGGCGTTACTGGCTCCAAGGCAGAAATAGACCCAAAACAAAACGAAAAGACAAACACAAAACAAAATGGTGACACCCGAGGTAACACCCCCCGGAATCACCCAACTCCTATACAACAGGACTGACTCGATACAACAAGACAAACCTAAAACAAAAGAGACTGACTCAAAACAAAAAGACAGACTCAAAAACAAAACAACAAGACTGACCCAATACCTAAAGTCAGAATGTACAAAAATCAGCATTCACAAATGCTCAAAACAGTGCGTGCCATACACCATATTCGAAATAAACTGAATGCTGCCCACAGGTGGTTCATCCTTCGATCACATCACATTATCCCCTACAAGTTCACTGATCAAGTGCCGATAGACTTTGCAGGACCTGGTGCGGGGATGACCCCGTTGTCAATCAAATTTTGTATCTCGTGGCAGAGACGGACGCAACTGTCAGTGTCATGACCGGTTTGTTGATGGAAAGCACAGTACTTAGTCGGGTCATGTTTTGGAGGGAGAGGATCAGGTAGAGGCCGTTGCTCTAACGGTTTCAGATGTCCTTTCCTGAGTAGGACCCCCAGGGCTTTAGACAAAGACATATAGAGTAGGGTGAAAACCCTCTTACCTCGGGGTAGATAGTTTGAAGTTCGGGGGTTTGAAGTGGATGCACCGACAAAGGGGGTGGCTGCTCTTGGTGTGGTGGTGGCGACCATGCCTACTTCGGAAGATCTTGCAGCTGCGTCATCGCTGGTGGTCGCATTCGAACTGTGGGTAAACGCCCTCCTGGGTTGCTCCTTCTCCTAGTCAATGAGGCCCTGCTTCATAGCATCCTCGATCTGTACTCCTATCTCATGCAAATCTGAAAAGGTAGAGAAGGGGAGCACGATCATTTTCTGCATTAGTTTGGGCTGGAGGTTGCGCACAACCATCCGTATTTGATCCTTATCCATTGGCCTAATGGTCATCATTGAGGCCTTGGCCCTCCAGCGGGTCACGAATTCTGAGAAGCTCTCCTTAGGCTCCTGCCTCGTCGTCTCAAGATCACGGGTCGTAATCTCGATTTGGGTATTGTATGAATATTGTGCGACGAAGGCCTCGGCCATCTCCTCCCAGCTTCGTTTCACTGAATCCTCCAATTTGGCGTACCAGATGGCCGCAATACCCAACAGGGTCCTGCTAAAAAGGGAAAGCTTCTGTAATCTTGTCAAGCCCATCGAGCGCAGAACATCTGAAAACAAACTCAGGTGGACCATGGGATCTCCTGACCCGTCAAAACAGTCGATGTGAGGCATCTTGAACCTGTCCGGCAGTGTCACAGCTACGTCGGTGTACCCATCCTCAATGTCTGGGATGGACTTCACCCCCTGGGATTTTTTTGAACAACTTTTCAAGCTTGCTCAACTTCAACGCTGCATGGTCTACCTCGAACTCAAAGGGAGAGTCCGGTGGGTTGTTTGGTGCTTTAGACAGCTGGGGTAAGATTGGGGGTGGAGCCGGTCCTGTCGGAATGTTCGTTTCTCCCTGGACATTTGGTGCCTCCTCGGGTGCTGGAAATCCTGGTGGGGGAGAGGCTTGGTGCGAAGCAGATGCTCCATTTTGCTGTTGCAGCCTGGTGATCAGTTCAGCATATTGGGCCATGACCGCAGCTGGCTGTTTGGCGAATTCAGCTTGGCGGACAGCATCTTGCTGCATGAGTTTCATACTTTCTTGCATCTGGCGCATCATTGCCTCCATCCCTAATGTGTTCTGCTGATCCATCTAACTGACTGGTATCTATCCCTGCAGTAGAAACTGACACCTCAGCCTGACTGTTCACTGGTGGAGTGGATAAGGGCCACTGATCTGGTAACTGCTGAACTGGTGATTTGTGCCTGACTGGCCCTTTTACCCTGCCTCTAGCAAAGGAACACTGATTGCCCTTGAACTGAATCTCTGACCTGACAAAGTCTATCAGCACAAGTCCGATGAACCTCGGGGGATATCGGAGCCTTCTGAAGCTATGGTTCCAGGACTACCTAGCAAAAGGGAAAACAGAGAGCATCACAGCCTGATTTCACGATAACCCATATGAGCAGAGCTGAATGATTGTGCCTCTATAGAATTCTGCCCGTAAACTGATACCCTCAGGTAAACTAAATCCCAAAATACTGAACTGGTACCCGCAGGCCTGATGCCCAAACTTGTAGACTGATACATGCATTCCTATAGAGACGCACTCTAAAAGCACATAACAAGCAAGTGAGAGCCAAAACACCCCTATGATGGGGTAGGGTTTCCCTATTCTATTTTGTCAGGAACTAGGGTTTCACTACGCACGCAACGGTTTCAAACAACCTACAATCGGGTAAGCAACCTGTCCTAGTTTGGAATGGTCACTATGGATTCCAATATGCACTAGGTCCGAATGGTCAAAAGGTGCCCCGATAAAACCGGGTTTGTTGTTCCCCAATACTGGCAGAGCCCATCACAACCGGTCAGGCCTTAATGGTCATTGTCCTTGACAAGCAAGCCTCCGACAAACCGTTTGGGAATAGCAGATGGCAAACACGGTGTCCTAGGCCGCAATCCAATTAGCAAATGCAATGCAAAGAAACACACAAGTGTAGTGCCAAAAACAGATATCAATGAGTTTTGAGTCAAGTTCCTACTAAATCTCCCAGCGGAGTCGCCAGATACTTGTAAAGACGTCCCCAAGGCGCCCGGAGGTATGACGATACCTCGGTCCTCCTTATGAATTTTTCATATAGGTTTAGCGGCTATTGCCAGGCAGTCATTTGGCACCTCTCTTTTCAAAATCCTTGCTTTTTCCTCAAAAAACGATTTGTCGAGATTTGGAACTCCTGTTGTTCAGATTTAGAACCGTGAACAATTCTTGAGAGTCCTGAGCTGTACGCCGTTAAGCCGTTTCGATATTGGGCTCACTACAGCTCAGGACTCTCAAATTGTCACGGTTTCAATCTGAACCAAAGAGTTCAAATCCGACATCGTTTTGAGAAACAGATTTTGAAAAGAATGCTAAACAGGCTGCTTTGCCAGATACAGGGAGTCGCCCACTAAATGTTTTATTTTGGGGAAAATTTAGGAAACTGTGTTTAGTTGCGATACGTTTGAATATTTTCAGTAGCTGGTCGACTACTCGAGGAACTTCCCCGTTCCGTTTCGATATTGGGGCTCACAAAAAACAGCTAGACTCTCAAATAGGGGGGGGGGGGGGGGGGGGGGGTGTCACGGTTTCTAAAATCTGAACCAAAAGATTCAAAATCCGACAATCGTTTGAGAAACAGATTTTGAAAGAAGTGCTAACATGGACCTTGCTTGGGCCAGATACAGAGTCGTCACCTAAATTGTTTATTTTGGGGGGATTTAGGAAACGCCTGACTCGTTTGCCTAAGGCCACGTGTCCGTCATCAAACCAAAGTTGGCTTCGGGCTCGACTTTGGGGTACGGATTGGGGAGGGTTCACTTCGTACACCGCTCGCCCGAATAAAGATTCGGCCTCTAACTAACCCATGGATATCTATTTTTGAAAACATTGTGTGTTCTTATTCCGGTTATTAGCCTATATTTACTATGTGATGCGCACAGCATACAAGTATAGACTGGATCGTCTGAATTGGAACAAAACATTTCATGTTTGTTTGTTTGAAAATGGTTTGATGGTGCTACTCGCAAGTAGGCTAAGACGTGGATTTGCCACCCTCGGGTGGGCTTAGAAAACATGATTTTGCCACTATCTAGTGGGCTTAAAACACACATTTGATGAATTGTTCCAATTCAAATAACCCAACCTTCACCCACAGGCATTCAGGCAGTTATATCACATAAGCATATAGCCTCATGGTAAGCATGCTATTCATGGCAGTCACTCACATGCATGCAAGGATGCTAAAGCCTAAAACTTACCGACTACTCCAGGCCAAAACAGAAGCTAATTAGAAATCCATGCATGATCCTAATTATACGGAAATGCCTAATGTAACACATGCAAAAATGCAACTATAGCAGGCGCGGCTATTCTAAACATGGCATATGAAATGCTACAGCTAACATGTATTCAACTTGGAATTGAAAATACAATGCAGTTAGTATGATGCGCCGAGCCCGGTGCATGCAAAACAGATGAATGAATGCAAACATGCTATCATACTGTATGCTAATTGAAACATGACTTAATCTAACCATCATAAGCTGGTAAATAAAAAGGGAGAAAGAAGTGGGGTTGGAAGACATACATCACTCACACGCACACTTATTACAACATTGCCCTCGCGCAGAGGGTCCGAATAAATAATATACAGTCCCAAATAATTACAGTCCAAATATGTACAATCCCTAATTAATTAACAAATTAAATTAGGAAAGCGATAAATTGGCATGCAAGCCAGAGACTGCCTCAAGTCTACTCCGGATGATGAATGATGCATGCTCGGGTTGCCTTGTGCGGAGAATCCCTTGCAATGCCCCAGTTTGCCTCTGTTTGCAATTGTTCTTGGAATGCATGCCAAGCTCCGGAAGGCTACTGACTCTTGATTTGCTGTAACAGAGAGCAAGAAAGGGACATGGCAAAGTATTTTCACATATGTATGCATGACTACCCTTCAGGGAGTGTAGTCCTCGATCCTCGTGCCACCAATCACGCATATCGATGCATGATGGCCGAGGAGTTGAATTGCACGACTCAATATGAAATGAATGCACATAAAAACACAACAAAACCTAAACTCCATCATGGATAATCCGGAGTATCGGTGACTGGGAATTGAGACACGTTCCGTCACTCGAAGTACGAAACGTCCCTCGTTTCCCGTGCTCGGGCTAACTCCTATCCCAAGCACAATGCAATATGCATGACATGCATGAATGCAACTAATATACAACCTAGCGTGTACAATGCTATGAGATGGCATACACAATGTACGATGTAACAAGGCATACGCAATGCTCTAACATACAACCTAGCATACGCAATGCTATAAAATGAAATGGCATACTCAATGCACAATAGACTTACACAAACATGAGTGGACCTCAGCCACACTCACATTAGTAGCCATCAGATGAAAATGAGACACTCGAGATGCGTGCACGCATGCACGCAAACCGAGGACCGATCCTAAGGCACAAATGCCACTCTAACAAAGCATGGCAAGGTATGAAACATGATATGCAAACATGCAAATTTTAGTACCAAAATGTGATGCAAAATGATCCCAAAACATAGAAACATGGCACCCGATGCATGGAATGAGACCCGAAACATAAAATTAGGTACATAGAATGACCTATGGATATGCAAAGCATGCATTATTTGAACATGAAGTGTGAAGACAGAATCAAGACAGTCCCAAGACAAGCATATTTACAGGTTTAAGAAAGGCCAAAAAGTGAACACAAATAGAGCTAAGTTAACATGCAAAAATGGCCCCAAAAGAGAGATAAAGAAGCAAGTAGCAGATTCTGGCTCCAAACAATGAAGAGCCCTTCAACAAAGTTGAAGAGGGGCTCAAAAAAGGTATTTTACAGTTTATGTCCGAGCCCAAAACAGTGCACAAGTAAGCTTAAAATACTATGCAAGAAATAGGCCTAAACGAAGGTTTAAACACAAAGTGTAAAAAGGGAGCCTCAAATAGCAAAAGACCCTTGATCAAACATGAAGAGGGGGTAAAAATAAGGCTATTTACAGTTCGGATCAGAGCCCAAAAACACAAGCACAAGGGGCTAAAAAAATATGCAAAAATAAGGCCAAAAGAGGGATAAAGAGGCAAGTGACAAAAGGAAGCTTCAAACAGTGAAGAGCTCTTCAACAATGTTGAAGAAGGGCTCAAAATAAGCTACTTTACAGTTTATAACCAAGCTCAAAACAGTTTATAAATAGGCCTAAAATACTATGCAAGAAAGAGGCATACAAGAGAGGTAAAGAAGCAAGTGTAAAAAGGAAGCCTCAAAAAGGGAGAGACCCTTAAACAAACATGGAAAGGAGCTCAAAATAATGCTATTCTTAGTTAGGGTTGGAGCCCAAATATGCAAGCAAGAGGAGCTAATATATTGAGCAAAAATAGGGCCAAAGAGAGGGATAGAAGACTTACCCTTGAAGACCAATGCTTTGACAACTCTTGGACCAAGTTTGGTGGCTCCTTAGCTCTGGAAAACCAGCTCCAAGTGTTGGAAAGGATGGTGGTGGTGTGGTGCTATGTGGTGGTGTAGAAAGGGGTGTAGGGTTTGGGTTTTTTGGAGCTTGGAATAGAGATAGAGAGAGAGATAATGCAAGAGCCTTAAGCCAAAACTTTCTAACCCCCTAAAGCTGCTGGAATGGCCTGGATATATAGGCAAAAGAGGGGGGAAAAAGGGAAGGAAATGAATTCAAGTTTCCCCCCAAAAGTGCACCCCCCCGGATACACAATCTGGGGGGAAACAAAATACATATTTGCAATGTACCAGAGGAGGGGATCATAGCGGCCGGTTATTGAAGTTGCAGGTGGCCGGCCGGCCTTCCCCATGGCCAGTCGGCCGAGGGTCAAAAGGCTCAATGAAGATTAATGGCCGACCATGCCAAAAAGAGGGCCTCTCATGTGTGCACAACACAACCATGTGGTCAAAAACTGGAGAAAGTAAACCAGGAGAGAGAAAAGCCCACTTTTTGGAGGGGTTCAAAAGAGTCAAACACAATTACTGGCCGGCCATGTGATATTGGTGGCCTCCCAGGTGTGTACAACACAAATATGTGGTTTAGGGCTGGAAAAAGTGGCCTTAGGGTGGTCAGCATTGGCTTTCAAGTGAGAAAAACGGGCGACGTAGGGCGATGGAGGAATAAAACTGGTTGTCAGAACAATTACTGGCCTTCCACCCTTCTACGACCTTCTTAACAATGAAACAAAGGTCCCTGCCAAAAATGAACCCAAACCGATGCAAAATGAAGGTTCGGGGGCCGAAACGCGCAGCCCGAGGCCCCGAAAAGTGACTGTTAGGCACCAGAAGTGGTGTTCAACCACGAAGTTGGTTTCTCGAGCCACAGTGTCCCTCAAAAGGGAGCAAATAAGATGCATGCCAAAAATCGGAGCAAACGGAGGTGGTTAAGCGGTCCCGAACCGAGGCACACGGCCAACGGCTCCGAAAAACTAGAAACCGGACTCCAAACGGGCAAAATGGCCTACGACCACGAAACGTAGCCTACGGCCACTGAGAGATGATCTATGAGACCTCTCCCTCCCTTCGGAAAGAGAAAACAGAGAAAACAGAGCTTGGTTTGCAAACCGAGGCAAAGCATGAAAGAGTCCGGAAGTCCGGAGGCAAGGCCCGCAGCCGAGACTTTGAAACCTCTGAACGAGCACGATATGCAACATCACCATGCACTCAATCGGTGACGTCTGAGTCTTAAGGTCGGTCAAAAATGGGGTGTCCACAACCCGCCACCACTAGTTACCCACCACCCACCGTCACCGCTTTCCACCACTGTCTTCCGCCGCCACTTGCCACCACTTGCAATTTTTCACTCTTTTTTATATTTTTTAAACATTTTGTCAATTACCAAACGCGTTTGTAGTTTATGTTTTTCTAAAAATAAACAAAAAATAAATAAAAATCAGTTTATAAAATTTTTGTAAATATAAACTAAAAACGTAAACGTTACCAAACACAGGCCTTGTTGGGTTTGTATTTGAGAAACATATCTTGAGACAAAAAGTACGAAAATTTGTTTGGTTTGATTATTTTTCAAAAGATGTTTTGAAAAATTATTTTGAGAGAGAGTTTTGAAAAAAGTGATTGATTTGATGTGTATGAGAGAGAGATTTGTTTGAAAAATTTGTAAACCAAACAAGTTTTGAAAAAAAAAAATTAGAAAAATTTGTTTAATTTGATTACTTTTAAAAACTTATTTGTAAAAAAAAATTTCGAATTTTTTTTGAAAAACACAAACCAAACAAGGCCAACGTCTGCATTTGATCTTTTGCCGTGTTCAACTTGGTCTCATAAATAATGTGCCCTGCAGCCACTTTTAAGAATTTTTGAGCCAATTTTGAAGACAGTCGTGATAGAGGCCTCGAATTCGAGGCCTCGAATTCGAGGCCTCGAATTCTAACTGCCTTAAATTAAAAAAAAAAAAAAAAAAAAAAAAAGGGGATTCGAGGCAAATTCGAGGCCTCAGGCATTTTCCTATTTCTATTATTTATTTTGTTTTTTTGGGTGGTTGTGTAGGAATGTACCAAAAAAATTAGATATTTCGTACCAATTCATCGTATAAAATTATATGAAATTAACAAATTGATCAGTCAATTTTATCACTCAACCAGTCCAACCTAATTGATTGATGACTGTTGGTTAAAATTTATTAATTTCATATAATTTTGTACGATGAGTTAGTGTGAAATGTCTAATTTTTTGGCACACCCTTACATATGACTACCTTTTAAAAAAAAAAAAAATAAAATAACACAGCCCAATAAATAAAATAAAATAAAATTTTAAAAATTAATCAGTCAATTTTATCATCCAATCAAATTCTCTCCATTTATGGGTTCAGATCCAAAAAACAATGTGCACTTTATCTTTTACTTTGTTTGGTTTGTATTTGAGAAACATATTTTGAGATAAAAAGTACGAAAATTTGTTTGGTTTGATTTTTTTTCAAAAGATGTTTTGAAAAATTATTTTAAGAGAGAGTTTTGAAAAAAGTGATTGATTTGATGTGTATGAGAGAGAGATTTGCTTGAAAAATTTGTAAACCAAACAAGTTTTGAAAAAAAAAATTAGAAAAATTTGTTTAATTTGATTACTTTTAAAAACTTATTTGTAAAAAAAATTTTCTAAATTTTTTTAAAAAACACAAATCAAACAAGGCCAACGTCTGTATTTGATCTTTTGCCGTGTTCAACTTGGTCTCATAAATAATGTGCACTGCAGCCACTTTTAAGAATTTTTGAGCCAATTTTGAAGAATGCCAGTAAGGAACTTCTTCAAGGAAGTCATACAAGATCTATCTCCATCTCAACTCCTTCAAACAGTAGGATGATGAAATTTCCATCGCTTTCTCTCTCCACACTAATCCAAACCCCAAAACCCATCTTCTCTCAGCTGGATTTTTCTCTCTTCTTTTCATAATTTCCGTCTTTTCTTTGCTTCGCAATCAACTATGGTTCTCCACGAGCAGAAGCAGAAGCAGAACCAGGCCATCAAGGGTGATAACCGCCTCTTGGTCATCATTACCGTCCTCGGCAGCGCTGGTCGGATCCGATTCATAGTCCATGAGGGCAAGCTCGTCGCCGCAGTCATGGAAACTGCGATCAAGTCCTATGCCCGCGAGGGCCGACTATCGGTGCTTGGCTCCAATCTCAATGATTTCTTCCTCTGCTTCCCCCATTGCTGGACCTGAAGGTATATTATTGCCAATTCAATGAATTTCTTCAATACCCATAACTAGTTTTTAAATTTTCAATCTTTAATTTGAGATTTTTGTTTGATAAATTTTGAAGCTTTGAATCCATGGGAGGCAATTGGGGCGATTGGAGTTAGGAATTTCATGCTCTGCAAGAAGCCCTAGCCGGAGAAAGCTGTCATTGATGAGTAAAAGCAGAGGCATAATGAAATTATCTGTAGCTCTATATACCTGCGGGTACTTCGAATATATACATATATATATAGCTACAGATTATATATATACATTAATTTTTGATAGAAATTATGTTATTTAAATTAATTTAAGTTTTTGTTTTGGATTGTAATTTTAGAGAGAGAAGGAGGAAGACCCATGGCAAGCTTTTGCAAATTTAAAGATGTTCTAGGAGTATTTTGGTCTTAAAATGTAACTTACTCTCTGTGTGACGTTTGAACTACACGGCCCGTCAACTTGGATGAAAAAGTCAACTTGGATGAAAAAGTAAATGGAACGTTTTAGTCCACCAACCAGGGGTTATGTGATGATATTCGAATGCCAGGAGTAATATGCACATGGTCCAAACTATAGAGGGTAAACTATAGAGGGTAAAGTGAAGTTTATCTAATACTAAATTATTAAAATAAACAAGTCTTTAAAATTTAAATATAACATAAATAAAGAGCAAAATATCATTTAATGATAATGAGTACAAATTAAATCTAACTCAAGCTTAAACATTAGCAATACAAATTAAATCCATTAGTACAACCAATACAAATTAAATCAATTACAAAATCTAACGCAAGCTTCTAATATTTCATTCGTTCACGTCACCTAATAATTCTTGTGTGTGGGATTTATGCAATCATGTCCATTGTAATAGACCTATTAAGTGAAAACATGTCAATATAAATAAAATTTGAAAATATATATATAGGTTCGGTTCTCGGGATGATTCGGTTTAGGTAAGGTTTAAATAAAAAAGCAATCCAATCATATTAGTTTCATGATTTCAAGACCGAGAATCAAACCAATGCACTCAAAAATCAACTCAACCCAAACCCAAAGTGGCCGGTTTGGTTCGATTCTTCGATTTGCTGACTAATTTGAATGCCTCTATTATCAACGACATATGATAAATGAACTGCATGGTAAAGAAAAAAGAAGGGTCTAGATTATTGAGAGAACAGTTGGGTTCAGTGGGCATATTATGGGGTTGATTTTGGTGCTATGAGACATTCACGTTTTATAATTTATTGAGTAAAATATTTATGTAAAAATTAAGATGACAGTTATACGTTTGAATTACATTTGACTTAAAAAATATAGATAACAAATATAATTTAAGGAATAGCCATCCATTTTGGGTAATACAAATATGATTCAAATATATAGTTTCTGATATTCGATTATTTTAATTTTTTCATAAATATCCTACTCAAAAAATTCTTAGAAGTGAACAATTTAAATTATCAATTAACTCCAAAATATCCTATCAAGTCCAAACTATACTCACAGGTTGAAGAGAATCCAAACCAAAAAAAGTATGCATACATGATGAATGGACCGCATGGTAATGCTCGGTCGAAAAAGGAATGCATGTTCAAAAATCATGACAAATAAATACTAAAGTGGTGGAGGAGATCATGGGATCCATTCACCAACCCCTTCCACAATTATCTACATATAGAATAAAAATATATACGCGAAATGTGGAATTTTGTCTAATTTTTTAATATATATTATCAATTAAATTAAAAGATAATTGATTAATAATTTCTATATTTTGGATTTGTGATCCATATAATCTTGTATTTTTATTTTATTTTTTTTTGTAATCAATTTAATCCTTTTAGATGTGGAATGACTCAGTTGCCCGCCAGATTGTAGTGTTACATTTGGAAAGTTTCATTGAAGTGTTATGTTTGAGAAAAGTACACTAAGCTGTTTCGTTGGACTGTTATCTTGCACCAAGGATCCTCTAGAGTGAAATTTTCCTAAAGTTTCCTACATTACTACATTGTGTGGTTGAGATTTACTGGCAAGTCACATCAGGCATGTTCAAAAATCATGACAAATAAATACTAAAGTGGTGGAGGAGATCATGGGATCCATTCACCAACCCCTTCCACAATTATCTACAAATAGAATAAAAATATATACACGAAATGTGGAATTTTGTCTAATTTTTTAACATATATTATCAATTAAATTAAAAGATAATTGATTAATAATTTCTATATTTTGGATTTGTGATCCATATAATCTTGTATTTTTATTTTATTTTATTTTGTAATCTATTTAATCCTTTTAGATGTGGAATGACTCATTTGCCTGCCAGATTGTAGTGTTACATTTGGAAAGTTTAATTGAAGTGTTATGTTTGAGAAAAGTACACTAAGCTGTTTCGTTGGACTGTTATCTTGGAGTGTTATATTTTAGTGTTCGAGTGTTCATGTCTTACGTTTGGGAAAGTATACTAACGAGTTTTTAGTATTGGAGTGCTACGTTAGGAAAAAAAGTATACTAATGAGGTTTTTTTAGAGTGTTACGTTGAAGTGACGGAAATGTAGTCTAAAAATTGGATCAAACTTTCTGAAGATAATGTCCCTCAATGAGGAAGGGTATAAATGTCTAGCAAATCATACCAAAATTTAAAATAGGATCTCACGGTAAAGTTGTCAAAACAACAAAACCTAGCAATATATTAGAAAATTCATGGGACTAATTGAAGTAATTGATTCCTATATAGGCCTTTCTGATAATTTTTCCAAAAAAAAAAACAAAAAAACTAGAACATAAAATTAATACAATTCATATTACAATAACCAAATTGATGCAAGAAGAAAACTATAAGAACCATAAGTATAATTTAAAGTTAGATACCCTAAAATTTTATCCCTACATTTACCCAAATTGATGTGGTATGAGGTTTTTTTTTTTTTGGCTAGCAATGTGGTAGGTGGTAGGAGGTTAGGTTTTAATTGATTGATTTCTAAACAAATCAACAAATAACATATAATACTTCATGTCGTTGAGGCAAATTTAGAAGGATTTGGCTTCTCTCAAGTTGTCATCTTAACTCGAGAAAGTCTTTGAGTTTGGTAGACCCATTTTGGAACAGATTTTAGCAATCCAAATCGTTCAATTTTTTTAACTCGTTAAGTAGAATATTAATACAAAAAATTAAGATAATTGGATATCAGTAACTATATGTTTAAATCATATTTGTTTTAAAAAAATGGATGACAAATATAATTTCAAGAATAACAATTTATTTTTTTTGTAATTCAAATTTGATTCAAACATATATGTGTTAATATCCGATCATCTTATTTTTTATACGAATATTATACTCTGTGAATTCTCAAAAGTGAATTGTTTGGGTTATTGAAATGGAAAATGTGTTGGATTAACAACATATTCTTTCACGTTGATACGTGAACAAAAAAGAAGCTTAACCTAATTTACAAATGATGTTTCAAAATATTTTAAGAATAATTATTCATAAATCTCTTTCCATTTACTTACCATATAATCAAAATGTTTCGAGATGTTATAAGCATTTTCGGTATAATATACTGTTAACAAATAAAGAAAGAATTTTAGTGGTTTTTGTTTTTTGGGCTACAATGGAAAGTAATTAGTACTTCAAAACTGGGAAGTGAGTAATGAAGGTATATATATATGTGTCCTTGAATCAAGCCACATAATAATAGAATAAGAGTAATGCTATATTTACCAATTAGTGTACTAATTAGTGTACCAATTGATGATGTGACATAATTTAAGATGTTTTTGGTATTTGTAATTTGTATAATGAGTGGAAGTCGATAATAAACTCATAACTAGTGTTGGTACACTAGTTAATACACTAATTGGTGTATGTAGCACCACTCATAAAATAATGACTAACGATTATATAAATATTAAAATGGAAAACAATAAATTGGAAATTATATTGAATAATTTTGTAATAAAAGTTTGTAACAGTTGGGATAAAATATTTGATATTTTATTAAAATGGAAACACAATAAATTGGAAATTATATTGAATAATTTTGTAATAAAAGTTTG
Source organism: Camellia sinensis (assembly GCF_004153795.1). Taxonomy (NCBI): domain Eukaryota; kingdom Viridiplantae; phylum Streptophyta; class Magnoliopsida; order Ericales; family Theaceae; genus Camellia; species Camellia sinensis. The sequence continues at coordinate 1,486,621 of NW_021027386.1, read as the reverse complement.
TAACCGTTGGGATAAAATATTTGATATTTTGTTAATTGCAACAATTAATGTCTTAAAGTAATTTTCCTTAAAAATATTTCAAAGAGAATAATATTTTCCCATTTTTTATTTGAGTGAAAATTATCTTCGGTACAGCATGGGCTACACCGGATGTGAATTTTTTTTTTTATGTACTTTCCATGCTAAACTTTCACAACTCTGATAGAGTTAGGGATTCATTTATATACATTCATACGCTTAATTACAACTCGTTAAGTGGTATAATATTTTTTAGCATTTCTGTAATTAGCAATCTTACATTGAAAATTTGTGCATAGAATATACAGAAATTTTAACATGAAGGTAGGATTCACATATGTGAGACTCATGTGGGACAGGCACAGAGCGGGTATTGTCACCTCCACTGTAATGCCCCCGATTGAGGTTCATTTTGATTTTATTTTGATAATCCGAACTGTTCATATTATATGATTTGTTAAGTATATTATTCATATAAAAAATGAGATTAATCAAACATGCATATCCCTATAATCGGACCATAATTGCTTTTAAAAAAATTATCAAAATTATGTTAATCATTTATTTTTTTAACATAAATTTAGTATTTTTTTTTGTTTTTATTTTACGGGTTTTTGATGTCTAATTGCCTTGATTTTTTCTTAAGGATGCTCTACTCGATAAACTTTTTTTGAGTATTTCTTCTCGAGAAACCCTATAATATGAATAGTCGGATTATCGAAACAGATTGACAAAATACCTCCATAAACTCACAACATGATATTGTGCCTATAAAGAGAGGTAACTTGCAAAGGTTTCATGTGGAAACAGATTGACTATCTTGATTTCAACAAATTAATAACGACATCAACAGAGTGGTAGCCAAACCAGACGGGTTACTAGTTTTTTGAAGGATATATTGTTTTGATTTCAAACCCGTGTTTTTCTATTTTTCATTTTCATGTGTTTCTTTTTTTAGTGAAAATTTTCATATTTAAATCAAATTTATTTATTTTTTACATTTTAAATAGGGTACTCGAACCATAGGTCTAATTTCAAAACTTTTGGGGCAATAGCCCCAAACTCTATTTTTTGGGGACCAAAAAGATGAAAATAATTTGAAAAACTATATTACTCCTACCCATCTGTCTATTTATTCACTATCCATTTATCTGTTCATGTCACCTATTTATTGTCATGCCCTTTATTTGGAAAATCCAAACCCATGAAAAAAGATATGAACACAACCAGAAAGAGGGTACAAAATAATTAAAAGAGGATCTGAACGAGAATGGTATACTCAATAAGTGATATTGCTATAAAGAAAAAAATTACAAGTCCTCTCCAATATGTATATGGCAATCAGTACATGCTCATCTACTAAATGGCATGAATATACAACATGAATTCTCATCAAGGCAAAATAAAATTTATACAACAGAAATGCTCATGAATTCTAATCCTTTCACTGGATGTGATTCGATGTGTATTTTTCACTTTAAAGCAAAGGTTTTATTAACTTGTTAAGAGTGCATTAAATGTGATTATCAACCTCAACTATTATACAAAGTTGAAAAAACAATAAATGTATTGAACTAAAGAATTTTTGTTTTTCTGATGGAGGCCAAACCCTCTATTTATTATTTATTTTTTATTTTTGCAATTCCTTCTTATCTACCTTTTTTATTTTACTTTTTATAATGCACAAACAAAAATTGTAGGATAATAATTTACAAATAGAATATATTTAAATAAAGTATCCAAAATTATAAATAATATTCAAAGAAAAATTATATTATACCATAATTTTTTTTTACAGCAGTGGCACTTTCGTAAATAAAATATACATCTTTATAAATTTTAAATTTTAAAATGATAGGTTCATAATTTATAACATATTATTATATATGTTTTTATTTGTATATCATTACTTATGTTTAAATATTAAAAGTCTTACTCATGATTACATAAGTATATATGATTTTTTTTTTTTGTATAAAAGAATTATTTATTTAACATTTTTAACCTTTTATTACAGCTCGTCATTATGTGCCATTTTGTTATGTGAAAATTTTGATTAGTGTACCTTTGTCAAATACTAGGAAAATCTTTTAAGGGGTGCATATCATAGGTTTCCTATCATAAAAATGTGTAATTTTATCATAAAATTTGTTAGGAAAAAATAAATGATTTTCTATAAGTAAATCAATCAATGGAAATAAAAGCTAATGCGGAAAAATTAAATCAACGACGACATAATAATTTTTGCGTGGTTCGAAATTCGATTCCACTATCAACCAAATGTTTTTAAACGATTACAAACGACACACGAATGATCTCACAAAATCACTCTTAGACGAATTCCAAATGATCACAAATAAACAAGAGGAAATATTTCACCAAATATAGATTAACAAAAGTTTTTTAAATAGATTGTAAAAGACCTAAAATAATAACCCAAATCAACCGTACAATGACTGCTGAAATAAACCCATGGAATTGAATTCCACCAAGCACTATATCAATTTGTCGTTGCCACAAAAAATCAAAACCCACTGAAGATGAATCACTGACCCCAAAAAAAGGATGGATTAGCCGTTGTACATCATACAAACTAAACAATACTTTTTGGGCTTTTTTTTTTTTTTTTTTTTTTATCACAGCCCTAGATGTTACCAAACAGATTATTAAATATCCATTGGACTTCCAAAACTTAGATGTAATATATAAAAAAGGGAGTTTTTTTTATAAATCATTTTTCTAAGAGTTTTATTCCATTCAACCCATATTCTTTTTGACTATTCTATTAGGTCCTATTTGAGGTAAGAGGACCAAAATACCCTTTTTATCTACTTATATTTCATTTAGTCCACATTATTTTCTTATGGTTCAATAAGTCTTATGAGTGACATAATTACCAAAATACCCCTAATGTGAATGTTCACACCGTCAATGTGAATGTTCCTACTTGAGGTAAGAAGACCAAAATACCATTTTCATCTACTTATGTTCTATTTAGTTCACATTATTTTCTTATATTTCAATAAGTCCTATGGGTGACATAATTATCAAAATACCCCTAATGTGAATATTCACATCCTATGGGTGACATAATTACCAAAATACCCCTAATGTGAATGTTCACACCGTCAATGTGAATGTTCCTACTTGAGGTAAGAAGACCAAAATACCATTTTCATCTACTTATGTTCTATTTAGTTCACATTATTTAAGACCAAAATATCCTTTTCATCTACTTATGTTCCATTTAGTCCACATTATTTTCTTATGTTTCAATAAGTCCTATGGGTGACATAATTAACAAAATACCCCTAATGTGAATGTTCATATCGTCAATGTGAATGTTCATACCGTCAATGCGAATGTTCCTATTTGAGGTAAGAAGACCAAAATATCATTTTTATCTACTTATATTCCATTTAGTCCACATTATTTTCTTACGTTTTAATAAGTTCTATGGGTGACATAATTATCAAAATACCCCTAATGTGAATGTTCACATCCTATGGGTGACATAATTATCAAAATACCCCTAATGTGAATGTTCACATCGTCAATGTGAATGTTCACACTGTGAATGTAAATATTCACACCGTCAATGTGAATGTTCCTATTTGAGGTAAGAAGACCAAAATATCCTTTTCATCTACTTATGTTCCATTTAGTCCACATTATTTTCTTATGTTTCAATAAATCCTATGGGTGACATAATTATCAAAATACACCTAATGTGAATGTTCACATCCTATGGGTGCCATAATTACTAAAATATCCCTAATGTGAATGGTCACATCGTCAACGTGAATGTTCACACCGTCAATGTGAATGTTCACACCGTCAATGTGAATGTTCATATCATCAATGTGTAGGGGCTCGGCCCAGCCCGGGCCAGGGCCAACCCATGTAAAGCCTCGTGGGTGCTTGCCAAAATTCGGGCAGGGCCGGACCGGCCCACGGGCCAAAAAATTAGGCCTAGGCCCTAGCGCAGAAAGGTATTCCGGCTTTGGGTGTCCCGGTGGGTCGAGCCAAAGGGCTTAGGCCTAGACTTGGGCTTGGTTCGGGCTTGAGTGAGCCTCGCCATTTTTTTAAATTCTTTTTAATTTTTTCTCTCAAAATTTTATTATTTTCCACAAAAAAGACACTGGGCCTCGGGCGGAGTCTTAATTGGGCCTTATGCGGGCCGAGCTTCAAAGTGATGGCCCAAGTCTTAGCCCAAGTTCTCGGGTTGGGCTCGGGCCCGGGCCCAAACGAGCTTTCCCCAGGCCGCAGGAGGGCTTTGGGTGGCCCACAGGCCGCGGGCCAATTTTACACTTCTATCAATGTGAATATTAACATGTCAATATGAATATTCACATTGTCAACAGGTCGAACCCGCTCCGGGCAGCGGGCCAATTTTACACTCCTATCAATGTTAATGTTAACATGTCAATGTGAATATTCACATTGTAAACGGGCTGGGCCGAGCCCGCAGGCGGTTTTCGGGCCGCGGGTCAATTTTGCACTCCTATCAACGTGAATGTTAATATGTTAATGTGAATATTCACATTATCAACGGGCTGGACCGGGCCCGCCCCGGGTAGCCCACGGGCCGCAGGCCAATTTTACACTGCTATCAATGTGAATGTTAACATGTCAATGTGAATAATCACATTGTTAATGGATCAGGCCTGCCCCGGCCTAGAGGGGAGCTTCGGACCGCCCACGGGCCACGGGCCAATTTTGTATTCTTACCAATGTAAATGTTAAAATATGAATATTTACAGCCCGCCCAGTCCCGGGAAAAGGGCGGGCTTCAGGCCGCCCACGGGACGCGGGCCAATTTTATACTTCTACCAATGTCACTGTTAACATGTCAATGTGAATATTCACATTGTAAACAAGCTGGGTTGGGCTCGCGGGCAGGTTTCTAGTTGCCCACGGGCCGCGGGCCAATTTTACACTCCTATCAATGTGAATGTTAACATATCAATGTAAATATTCACATTGTAAACAGTCTAGATCGGGCCGGGCCGGGCCTGCGGGCAGGTTTCAGGCCACGGGTCAATTTTACACTCCTATCAACGTAAATGTTAATATGTTAATGTAAATATTCACATTGTCAACGGGCCGGGGCGGGACCGCCCCGGGCAACCCACGGACCGCGGGCGGATTTCGGGCCGCCCACCGGTCACGAGCCAATTTTACACTTCTATCAATGTGAATATTAACATGTCAATGTGAATATTCACCTTGTCAACGGACCAGGTCCGTCCCCGCTCAGGGGCGAGCTTTGGACCGCCCACGAGTCACGAGCCAATTTTACATTCTTACCCATGTGAATGTTAAAATATGAATATTTACAGCCCGCTCTGCCCCGCCCCGGGCAACAGGCGAGCTTCGGGCGGTCCACGGGCCACGGACCAATTTTACATTTCTATCAATGTGAATGTTAACATATCAATGTGAATATTCACATTGTAAACGGGCCGGGCAGGGCCGGGCCCGCGGGCGAGTGTCAGGCCGCCCACGGGCCGCAGGCCAATTTTACACTCCTATCAATGTGAATGTTAACATGTCAATGAAAATATTTACATTGTAAACGGGCCGGGCCGGGCCGGGCCCGCGATCGGGTTTCGAGCCGCCCACGGCCGCGGGTCAATTTTACACTCCTATCAACGTGAATGTTAATATGTTAATGTGAATATTCACATTGTCAACGGGCCGAGCCGGGCTCTCCCCGGGCAGCCCACCGGCCGCGGGCCAATTTTACACTTCTATCAATATGAATGTTAACATGTCAATGTGAATATTGACATTGTCAACGGACCGGGCCCGCCCCGGCTCGAGGGCGAGCTTCGGACCGCCCACGAGCAACGGACCAATTTTACATTCTTTCCAATATGAATGTTAAAATATGAATATTTACAACTCCCCCCGCCCCGGGCAACGGGCGGGCTTCAGGTCGCGCACGGGCCGCGGGCCAATTTTACATTCCTATCAATGTGAATGTTAACATGTCAATGTGAATATTCACATTGTAAACGGGTCGGGCTGAGCCCGCAGGCGGGTTTCGGGCCGTCTACGGGCCGTGGGTCAATTTTACACTCCTATCAACGTAAATGTTAACATGTTATTGTGAATATTCACATTGTCAACAGGCTGGGCCGGGCCTACCCCGGGCAAGCCACGGGCCACGGGCGGGTTTCGGGCCGCCCACGGGTCGCGGGTCAATTTTACACTTCTATCAATGTGAATGTTAACATATCAATGTGAATATTCACATTGTCGACGGACCGGGCCCGCCCCGGCCCAGGGGCGATCTTCGGACCACCTACGGGCCACGGGCCAATTTTACATTCTTACCAATATGAATGTTAAAATATGAATATTTACATCATAAAATTACTAACCGTTAAAAAAATATTTGTAAGGGTATCAAAATTAAATATAAGGGCATAAGAGTTTAAAAAAAGAGTGTAAATCAAGAAAAATGACTTTATATGAAATAAAACTATACATATATGGGACTAAATGGGTTAATAAATTTCTTCATGGACTTTTTGGGTTAAAACGCTTCTAAATGGGATTTATCAATAAAAATCCCTTTAAAAAAATATATTATAACCAATACCAAACTAAATAAAATTCTTTTAATAAACCAATTGGGTCCCATGTAGTCCAATAAGGAGGTATGTCTAATAATTCTCCCCCTACTGACTTAGGTGGAGACATCAACCATATCCACCAAAGTTCGACACTTGAAATGTTTGTCCCTCGACAAAGTCTTAGTGAACATATCTAAAATATTATCATCCGTGTGAACCTTTTCCTGTTGTAACAATTTTGAATCTAACATATCAAGAATCCAATGGTGTCTCACATCAATGTGCTTTGATCTCGAATGAAAAGTTGAATTTTTACTCAAATGAATATCACTTTGACTATCACAATAAAGCACATACTTTTCTTGCTTCAAACCCAATTCTTGCGACAATTTCTTCAACCATAACTCTTCTTTGAAAGCTTCTGTAATGGCAATAAATTCAGCTTCCGTAGTTGAGAGAGCAACAAATTTTTGTAATTTAAATTTCCATTCCACAGCTTCCCCTACAAAAATCATCAAGTACCGAAGTAGATTTCCTAAAATCAACATCACCGGCCATGTCAGAATCCGTGAACCCATCAAGCATCGGCTTACCATCCCCAAAACACAAACACACCTTCGAAGTCCCTAAAAGATACATACCTTAGAATCTATTTCACCACTACCCAATGTTCTTTACCCTGATTAGAGAGAAACTGACTCACCACACCAACGGCGTGAGCAATATTCGGCCTTGTACAAATCAAGGTGTACATCAAAGAACCAACCACTAAAAGTCAAAAAGTCATTAAAAATTCTAAAAAGCCAACAAATTATACAAAAAAAAAAAAGAGTCAAAGATTCATTTTTCTCCCTACTTTTTGCACATTTTTTCGTAAAAAATTAAAAAATCATTACAAACATACTAAATTTTTTTACCTCATATTTTAGCCACAAAACAAAAAAGTTACTAAAATGGCATGTTTCCAAACGAGACCTATTGATAGTTTACCCAATTTATTTTAGCATTACACATTAAGATTTTGAAATTTGGAGCTCTCTCAATTTAAAACATATAGCCAAGATACATATTTAGAAAAGAGAAAATTCATTTTTACCTCTATACTTTTCTTCAATTTTCAATTACACTACTAGACTTTGAATAATTTTAATTTTATCCTTATACTTTTTGAAATCATATCAATTTAGCCCTTGTTGTCACATTTAAAATGAAAAAAGTTTTTAAAGAGAATACATTTTGACCCCAAATTTGAAAAGAAAGATACAAACACACCCTCTCCTACCCAAACTCACCATCTCTTCTCTTCTTTTAATTCTTTACTCTCTCCTCTGCCCTACAAGTGTTGCCTTAGACTCTTTCTCTGTACAAAGTTTTAGAAAATGGTGACAATGGAGACAATCTCAGTAGCTTTGAGTCTCGTCGATTTGAAGAAAGAGAATCTATGAAAAGCCTCCAAAGATCTTCAATCACACTCATCTTCTCTCTCCTCTTCATCCTCTCATGGTCCGACCTCGATTCCCACTTCTTTTCCCTCTAATCCTCTCTCCAAACCTTGTTCACTCTCCTCAAATTCCAACAAAACCTCTAATCCTAACCACCCAAACAACCCCCCAAAATCAGACCCAACAACTAGATCCACTTGTTTTGGTTTGGTTAGAGCTGAAATCCTTCTACGAGAACATGGGTAGGTTAGGCTTGAGGAACTACATAGTCGAGCAGCACAATGAGTGAGCCATGATCAAAACTAAGCTTCCTGACGTGCTTCGGCTCACTCCGGACTCAGCTGTGATGGTTTTGGATGTGATGAAAGGTTTGTATGTAAAGAAATTAAAGCTGTATGATTCAAGGTGGAGCTGTGTGGTTTTGTTGAAGGAGTTAATAGGTGTGACGCCAGATATTGGGAGTGAAGTAAAGGAGAGATCGAGGAATTTGGCTAATGAGTGGAAGGGAAAAATGGTTCTGTTGGTAAGAATCTGTTAGAGGCATTTGGTTTTCTTTTTTGTAACGATTTGGGTTGAAACCTGACCCCTATTCCCTTTTGTATAATAGAGGTTGTATTAAAAAGGTTTGATGTTGAAAATTTGACGTGGCATGAAATTTTTCTAAGTGTGAAAATAAGGTTGATCTACTGAGAATGTCTTAGAGTCTGTGCCTGTGTGGCAATTTGTGTGCAGAGTGACTGCTCGAGCGATGGGTTTACCGCTCTAGCAGTGAAAAGGTTACATCCAGTATCTTGTTTTGCAAACTGAAATACTAAGAGGTCGATTTAACCCGCTTGAATGGTGAAAAGACTGCTCGAGCGGTCTGCGCGAATTAGTAAACTTTTCTTTCACTTTTCATCTCCTCTCTCTCTCTCTAACACCCAATTTTGAAACTCTAGCCCCCAAAACACTTAATTTCTCTCATTTCTACCAAGAATCTACCTTAGATCCTTCAAGAGAGTTGAAGAACAAGCTTTGATCAAAATTTCTACCGATTGATTCATGCTTTTATTGAAACGTCAAGTTAGGTTTTCATCTTGTCATCTTTCCATCATCACCATTGAGGTAGGAATACTTTTAACCTTGTATAGCTACATTTTGATTTGATTATGTGGTAGATTTTATAATATGTGTATGGTATGAGATGGACGACTTGACTTATTGAGTATTTATGAAAAATGGAGGTTTGCCTCAATATTTTTTGAAATGTTTGAATATTTTTGAATAAAGCCAAACTTTGACTCCCTGATTCTTGAATCGATAGAGAGTATGAGGAAAGCCCTAAATTTTACAAAACCCTAGCTATAGATTTTGGTGTTTAAAAGATAACTGGAAATAAATTGATGTTGTGTGGATGTGTTGAGACACTTTGTGATGAGGTAAATTTAGGGGTTTGTTGAATAGAAATGTTATGTGATGTGTTTGGTACTCGCGTGGGAAAATTGAGGTGCTCATTTGCTTGGTCATGTGAGGACGAAAAATGTGAAAATGTTTTGAGGTGTCCACTTGCCTAATCGTGTGAGGGTGACAAACGTGCAAGAGTTGAGGTGCCCACTGGCCATCCGTGTGAGAACGAAAAAATGTGAAATTGGACAATAAATGTAAAAAGTGTGAGGTGCCCACTGGTCATCCGTGTGAGGACAAAAAAAATGTGGAGTTGGTTAATAAATGTGGGGTTGTTTGGAAAGGTTTTATATTCTCGTATATATATATATATATATATATATCCTCATGTGGATTGGTTTTAAATAAATGTCTTGGGGCAATGTACTTTGGTTACACATAATTATATCAAATGTGTACATACGTTGTTAAATATATTCTCTACTAGGAATTAGCTCATTCCTATCATAACACACATTTAGGTTTATGATGTTATGCCTTCACTCAGTTAATAATTTATGGAGATATTGATGGAGCACGAAAGCTTATTTGAATGTATTATGTGATCACAGCCATGGGGCTTAGGTATTTGGGATGAAAGTTCTATTTATGTGTGTAATCAAGGCCCTAGTCTTGAAGGTTCTATGCCCTCTTTGGGCATTTTATAGTATCTCTTTTATTTCTTGAGCTATAGTGTATAATTATTGAGATTGTTAATGTTGTGAAATGAAATGTAACTTTTATGAGAAAGATAAGCACTGGACGTGTCTAATGGTTGTACTTTGAGCTAATTTCTATAATCGTTCTTTATATTTTGAAATTTGAGATTGTTAAATGTTCGGTAATTATAAAATGGATTTAAAAGAGTAGGGCGTTACATTCTTCTTGTGGGGACTTATGGTTTGGAAGATGGGTTCAGTGTAGAGGAGCTTTTGATTTTCTTGCCATTGCTGCAAGATATCAGCAAGCTACTGAATTATGTTGAGTGCTCGATTTTGGCAATAGGATTTTTGAGTTTTTCAATTTTTCTTTCAATTTCTACCTATACATATGCATATTATTTTGAGTTTTATGATATGAATTTTGATGTTTATAGATAGGAAGTTCAATGGTTATTTATCATTATTATTACTCTGTTGCTAATAAGTTATTATCGAATTTTAATTGAAAGTGAGGATGCTAATCTCTTCACAAGTGATTGCGTGGTGGCAGTGATGGGGCTGTCGGTTTCGTCGGAGGTTTGGGATCATTTTCCTCCATGTATTAATCTTATTATGAAGATATATAATTTATTAGATTGTTAGTTACATTTGACATATGAGATTCAACATCCATGTGTTTCTTTATTATTGGTTGATGTTATGACATGTCAATGATAATGTGGTATTACCATTACATTTAATTTTTACTCAAATTTTATATAAAAAAAATTACTTTATTATTATATAATTTATTTTAAGACTTATATTTATAACTTTTTTGTATTGTCCATGATACATTACTTACAAATAACTGTTTTTTTTTTTTTTCATCTTTCTCAAAGTCAATCATAAAATTTTGTGTGAAATATTTTTGTAAAAAATTTTAAATTAATTAAAAATAACTGTTTTTTTTTTTTTCATCTTTCTCAAAGTCAATCATAAAATTTTGTGTGAAATATTTTTGTAAAAAATTTTAATATTATAATTAATAAGTGCCCTATCTGATTTAATTTTCTGGCTGTATCACTATCCATTGTTGAAAGCTAATAAAAATAACATAAAATGAAGAGAAACAACACCATAAATTATGTGGTTTGGTCTACACCCTATATCAAGTAGGGTGCTCATGGGTTGGTTTGGGGTGATTTTATTTGTATCCGAATAACAATCCAGTATATTCAATTAAAATTTTAAAATTTTAATTCTTATTATATTCTAATAGAAATTTACTAATATGAATAATACATATTAAACTCTAAAATAATTTTTTTTCTCATGATATACCTCAAACCACTTATATTTCATATTAAACTCTCTTCATCTTCGTCCCTACTTATCATTCTTGCTATGTTTTGGTTTGAGGATGTTGACAAACAACAATTTAAAACCAGAGTTAAGTTGGGTAGCTTTTTTTTTTAAAAAAAACTGAAAAGGATGTTGTTTCTTTCCCCTAAAAATAAACCATTCAAATTTATTTGTAAATCTTTTGCTATTATTATGAAGATTTAATTTTATGAGATTTATTCATTTTTCAATCTTTATAGTGTTGAACTACTGTTGCTGCCGAAAATTGACATACTGCAATATATACATAATATTGATGGGTTTTGATCAAGAATTGTTCATTGAATTTAATACTAGTCAAGAAGAAGAGAAAAGGAGAAGAAGGAGATTAAAAAGAAGTTTGCCAAAATCTACGGTGTTGTCGGAATCTATGGAGTCATTGAAATCCATGATGGGTTGCTGCACAGGATAAAAAAAAAATTGATGAGTGTTTTGGTGAGCTTTTGGGATTAAAGAGGGCTTGGTTAAAAAGGGTGGTGGTGGTGGTCTTTGTGGATGTTGGGTTTTGGAGGAGGTAAGTTGCAGAGCAGAGGAAAGGAGAGAGAGAGAGAGCGGATGAAAGAAAAATGAGGGTTGGAATTAAGGGCTTAAATTAAGGATATTTTTAAGCGATGTAATTTAGAATTTTTGATTGTCACGCCTTCAAAATAAACCCATTATATAAATATCATTGGCATGCAATATTTAAAGAAACCAATTCATTAACACATTCATCAGAGTATTACTAAATGAAAACATTATATGTAATATCAAATTAAATGCCCTATGGGTTTACATCTTTCCAAGCCAACACTTGAACACAAAAATATGAGTTCTAACTCAAATACAAATAAAGCCCTAGGCTTGAATGTTTATCAAATAAAAACAAATAACTAAAGATAGTCTTCAAAATCCAAATCCTTCCAAGCTAAGTCCTTGGAGGTAGCTTATCACCTGGACCTGAAAATGATGTTCCCATAAAGGGTGAGCCACAGCCCAGTAGAAAAATACTAAACCAAATATAAGCATTGAATAAAGCAATAGCATTCAATAGATGGTTAACCAAGATAATCAATTTTATCATTAAACAGTTCAGATTTCATAGACATTAAATGTCTAAGACACGTTTTACTTTCCAAACATTATCAAATATGGCTCAAAAACCTGGCCAAACTTACAACAATGTTAGAATTATATATATATTATTATATGCAAATTCCTTCTTCGTACCAATGTCAAACCAAACCAAATGAGACTCAGGCTGCAAATCAACAACACTTCATACTTCAGTTTGATAGCACATTCTTTAAGTGGCTGTATCAATAAAAACACTTCAATAATAAATAAGCGAACACATATAAAGTGATCGCTAATGGAGTCCATCCCTATTTCCTCCCAAACAAATCCGGTTTAGAGGTCGCATCCCCTATCTTTTCCTAAACCGTGGAGTCATTCCCCCTTATCCTTCCTTCCGCCACAACGTAAACTAAGTAATGAGTAATAACACATACAAAGTATCAACCAAACAAATCAAAATACGCATAATGTTTGTATTAATTCAATAGTCAAATCAAATTAATGACAGACAACGCATATGGTGCATTAAGTTTAGTATCCCTAATCGCACATATTGCTCGGTGTTCTAAGGCATTACAGACATCTGACTATCCCGTCCAAGCACGATCCAGGCGCGCAAAACCGTTATTTCCTAGACTTGGAAATAAAAATTAAATATCAACAATTCAATAGGCGAGTGGATTTAAATTATCTACTACAAAGACCATTTAATTCAATGAATTCCTCAATTTTCATGGTTTAACACCAAACTTTCGCCCAAGCAATTCCCAGTTAAATTAAATTAATACAAATTAATTAATTAATTAATAAAACTAGGGCTTTTTCCGGCGTCAAAATTAATCAAAAGTAAACCCCAACATATTCAATATACCAAAACTTTGTAGGAATACAAAACTTATTAAAATGGAGTAGGAAATATTCCCTACCTGCTGCGAAGAAAATAACGAAATGGAGAAGACAAAAGATGAATACCACGTACGCAAATTCCAAATGTTGCTCCTAACTCTAAAAATGTTTAAGGATTAAAGCTGGAAGCCATTCTTCGCACTTCTCCAGCAAGTATGCTATCTTTTTAATAAGGATGCTAAGGTAGCAAAAGAGACTCAAACTCTAAAGTAGATTCAAACCTAAGAGAGGAAGGTGAGTAGGAGGGAGAAGAACTGTAACTATGGGGTTTTGGAATATGAAAGTGTATGAAAACACTGGATACCTGAAACAGGGGTTCCATCCCGGCTTTTGTTCTATCACGCCCCTCCTTCGATATATTCTTAAAACAAACCTGAGCAGGGCTGCTCGAGCAGATAGAACGTTTGGATCGCTTCCGAGCGAGCCATGACACACGAAAAAATACCCAGCTCGGCTCGAGCGAATAAGGCACTGCCCTCCAGGTCTATACCAGACGCAATCACTCGCTGCGAGCAAAGAAATCTTGCGGGGGGAGTGCGAGCCCAGTAATAGCACCGCACAATAATACAAGGAAACCTGGCTCGCAGCGAGCAGTCCTCCTGAAAACCCACTGGCTTTCCGAGCGAACCAACCAGCCAAAAACTGGACAGCAACACTTGGTTTATAACACGAACCCACGCAACGAATGAAACAAACCTTGCCCACCGATCACATCCCTATACTCCAAATGGAAGAAAATAAAGGACGACAACAACAATTATTCAATGACAGAATAACGAGACCTCAAGTCCGGATACAATAATCAAAGTTGGAAGAAGACCGGGGTTGCTAATATTTGATTGTTTATTATTTTAAGTGTAACTTAAAGGGGTCAATTTTTGGGGAAAAAAAATAAGCGTTTTGCTGAGAGTAAATTAATAACCCTAAATTAATTTAATTAATTGTATTGAAAATTGAGTGTCTTGATTGATTTTTTGGGTGTAAACAGAATTACCCGTCGGTTGTGATACTAAATTTAGAATCAAATCAATTAATGATTGGTTTCAACGTTTTGGACTCAGAACCAAATCAATAATGCACTTAGAACTAACCCAACGAAATTTAGTTCAGATTGGTTGGAGTAGAACCAAAGTTTCACACTATATTAAAAATAAGGGCTTTTTAGTTTTAGGATCCTTAATATAAGATTTATTAATATAGAAGACATGCTAAATATTTTCATAGTAATTGGGGTCTATTCAAGACATTTTCATAGAGAAATTTTTTCGGCAGAAAAAAAAAAAAAAAAAAGAATTTCTTAGTACATTGAAGAAATTTTGGCATATAGAGAAATTTGCCTTCAATAGAGAAATTTCAACTCTTCAAGAGGAATTTTCTCTGTGACAAGTTGAAATTTCCTGCTAATAATATTATTGAGAGACCTTAACTATAAAGAAAAAAACATATTAGATCGCTCTCATACTACTAAAGTTGGTAGAAAGACGTTTCATTATTTTTCCTAAAAATAACTATAGTCGATAATACTAAATAATTTTACAATAAACAAGTCTTTAAAATTTAAATATAACATGAAACTCGGGAGAAAAATATTGTTTAATGCAAGCCAATACAAATTAAATCTAACTCAAACTTAAACATGTAGCAATATAAATTAAATCCAATTAATACAGTGAATTCTATACAAATTAAATCAACTACTGCGCAAAATCTAACTCAAGCTTCTAATATTGTCAATGTCGTCCCACATCTCGCACTACTATCTGATTATGCACTAATAATTCTTATATGATGGGCAATCAAATGCTACTTGCGCTAATATTGAACGCTAATAAGTAGAAAATATGATCACACTAAAATAAAAGAATAGTTAATACTATCATTTAAAACGTCGCTAATAAAGTCATAAATGAGCGTATGGTCTACTGCCCGTTCAGTTCTCGCGGTGATAAATCATTTAGTGCACAGGTTTAAAAAATCAGCTAACTAAACCAATCCTACCAGTTTGATGATTTGAAGAACGCGACGAAATCAAATCAAATGCATACTCATTGAAAAATCAACTCAAAACCAACCGCAAAATGATTGGTTTGGTTTGTCTTCAATTTACTCGACTAATTTGAACACCTCTAATATCAGCTGACATGTATGGTTTAAATGGGCTATAGAATGAAACAAAAAAAAAAAAAGGTCCTAGATTATTGAGAGAGAACAGTGGGTGTTTCAGTGGACCTATTTGGGGGCTGACGTTTAGGTGCTATGAAAATGTTCATGTTTTAGAAATTGATTTGAGTAGAGATATTCATATACAAAGATTATTAAGATGACTACGACTTCTGTAACTAATTATTTTGAATCCACATTTGACTTTTAAAAAAAAATGGATATACAAAGTATAATTTTAAAAATAACCCGATCTTTTTTTGTGTGATACAAATATGATTTAAAATATATGATTTCTGTTATTAATCATGCTTAATTTTTTACATAATATCATACTCAAATTTTTTTTTAAAATAAACAAATTTTAAATTATCAAAATTTGACTTCAAATAGCCTTATCAATTTCAAACTATTCTTCACAAGTTGAAGAGAATCCAAACAAAAAAACAAAGAATGGCATACATGATGAATGGACTGCATGGTAATACTCGGTCGAAAATGAATGCATCGTGCAACAAAATGAATAAATGATACTAAAGTGGTGAGGTATATCATGGGATACATTCAGCCAACCACTTCTAAATTATCAATATTAGAAATAAAAATAATACAACAAAATGTCGAATTTCAATCTAATTTTTTAATGGATCTTATTATTAAATTAAAGAAGAAAAAAAAAAATAGAACCCATAAAAAGAATTGATACAATTGAAAATTACAATGACCAAAATTGATGCAAGAAGAAAACTATAAGAAATCTATAAAGTATGGTTTAGGGGCAATGTTAGATACCCCTAAAATCTTATCCCTAAATTTACCCAATCTGATGTACTTGGAGTTTTTTTTTTTTTTTTGGTAAGTATAAATACACTTCTCTGAGATTGTTGCTTTAAAGTACAGAATTGCCCACTATAGTTTGAAAATTATAATTCTTTCGCCTTTTGTTAAAAATTATTTAACAGAATTAACTTTAAAAAAATTCATAATTGTTCCTCTCTATATAATAATAAAATTAATCTAAATTAATTAATTGAACATATTTCT
>NW_021027386.1:1450196-1461350 GCF_004153795.1 Camellia sinensis | reverse complement strand
TAAACACCATAATTACATATCTGCCATCGTGCAAGAGGATCCGAATACGTGTCCATTTGTTTAAACCCTAATGCATGAGAAATGGCAACTAAACACCATAATTACATATCTGCCATCATGCAAGATGGTCCGAATAAGTGTCCGAGTGTTCGATCGCTAATGCATGAGAAATAGCAAGCCAACACCATAATTACATATCTGCCATTGTGCAAGAGGATCCAAATACGTGTCCGTGTGTTTAAACCCTAATGCATGAGAACTGGCAAGTAAATACCACAATTACATATCTGCCATCGTGCAAGAGGATTCGAATACGTGTCCATGTGTTTAAACCCTAATGCATGAGAAATGGCAACTAAACACCATAATTACATATCTGCCATCGTGCAAGAGGGTCCAAATAAGTGTACTAGTGTTCGAACACTAATGCATGAGAAATGGCTAGTAAACACCATACTTACATATCTACCATCATGCAAGAGGGTTTGAAAAAGTGACCGAGTGTTCGAACCCAAATGTATGAGAAAAGGCTAGTAAACACGCTAATTACATATCTGCCATCATGAAAGAGGATCCGAATACCTGTTTGTGTGTTTAAACCCTAATGTAGGAGAAATGGCAACTAAATACCATAATTACATATCTGCCATTGTGCAATAGGGTCTGAATAAGTGTCCGAGTGTTCGAACCGTAATGTATGAGAAATGGCTGGCAAAGACTGTAATTACATATCTGCCATCATGCAAGAGGATCCGAATACGTGTCCGTGTGTTTAAACCCTAATGCATGAGAAAGGGCAAGTAAACACCATAATTACATATCTGCCATCGTGCAAGAGGGTCCGAATAAGTGTACTAGTGTTCGAATGCTAGTGCATGAGAAATGGCATGAGAAATGAAAAGTAAACACCATAATTACATATCTACCATCACGCAAGAGGGTCCGAATAAGTGTCCAAGTGTTTAAACCCTAATCCATTAGAAATGACAAGTAAACACCATAATTACATATCTGCCATCATGCAAGAGGGTCCGATTAAGTGTCCGTGTGTTTGAACCCTAGTGTTTGAGAAATGGCTAGTAAATACCATAATTACATATCTGCCATCGTGCAAGAGGATCCGAATACGTGTCCATTTGTTTAAACCCTAATGCATGAGAAATGGCAAGTAAACACCATAATTACATATCTGCCATCATGCAAGATGGTCCGAATAAGTGTCCGAGTGTTTAAACCCTAATATATGAGAAATGGCAAGTAAACACTATAATTACACATCTGCCATCATGCAAGAGGATCCGAATACGTGTCCGTGTATTTAAACCCTAATGCATGAGAAATGGCAACTAAACACCATAATTACATATCTGCCATCGTGCAAAAGGGTCCGAATAAGTGTATTAGTGTTCGAACGCTAATGCATGAGAAATGGCAAGTAAACATCGTACTTACATATCTACCATCATGGAAGAGGGTCCGAATAGGTGTCCAAGTGTTTAAACCCTAATGCATTAGAAAAGGCAAGCAAACACCATAATTACATATCTGCCATCATGCAAGAGGGTCCGAATAAGTGACCGAGTGTTCGAACCCCATTGTGTGAGAAATGGCCAGTAAACATCATAATTACATATCTGCCATCATGCAAGAGGATCCGAATACGTATCTGTGTGTTTAAACCCTAGTGCATGAGAAATGGCAACTAAACACCATAATTACATATCTGGCATCGTGCAAGAGGGTCCGAATAAGTATCCGAGTGTTTAAACTATAATCCATAAGAAATGGCAAGTAAACACCATAATTACATATCTGCCATAATGCAAGAGGGTCTGAATAAGTGTCCGAGTGTTCGAACCCTATTGTATGAGAAATGGCTAGCAAACACCGTTATTACATATCTGCCATCATGCAAGAGATCGAATACGTGTCCGTGTGTTTAAACCCTAATGCATGAGAAATGACAAGTAAACATCATAATTACATATCTGACATCGTGCAAGAGCGTCCGAATTAGTGTACTATTGTTCGAACGCTAATGCATGGGAAATGGCAAGTAAACACCATAATTACATATCTACCACCACGCAAGAGGGTCCGAATAAATGTCCAAGTCTTAAAACCCTAATGCATTAAAAATGGGTAGTAAACATCATAATCACATATCTGCCATCATGAAAGAGGGTTTGATTAAGTGTCAGTGTGTTCGAACCCTAATGTATGAGAAATGGCTAGTAAACACCATAATTACATATCTGCCATCACGCAAGAGGGTCCGAATAAGTATCCAAGTGTTTAAAACCTAATGTATTAGAAATGGCAAGTAAACATCATAATTACATATCTGCCATCATGCAAGAGGGTCTGATTAAGTGTCCGTGTGTTTGAACCCTAATGTTTGAGAAATGGCTAGAAAACACCATAATTACAAATCTGCCATCGTGCAAGAGGATCCGAATACGTGTTCGTTTGTTTAAACCCTAATTCATGAGAAATGGCAAGTAAACACCATAATTACATATCTGCCATGATACAAGACGGTCCGAATAAGTGTCTGAGTGTTCGATCGCTAATGCATGAGAAATAGCAAGTAAACACCGTAATTACATATCTGCCATCGTGCAAGAGGGTCCGAATAAGTGTCCGAGTGTTTAAACTCTAATACATGAGAAATGGCAAGTAAACACCATAATTACATATCTGCCATAATGCAAGAGGGTCTGAATAAGTGTCCGAGTGTTCGAACCCTAATATCTGAGAAATGGCTAGCAAATACCGTAATTACATATCTACCATCGTGCAAGAGAATCCGAATACGTGTCCGTGTGTTTAAACCCTAATGCGTGAGAAATGTCAAGTAAACATCATAATTACACATCTGCCATCGTGCAAGAGGGTCCGATTTAGTGTACTAGCGTTCGAACGTTAATGCATGGGAAATGGCAAGTAAACACCATAATTACATATCTACCATCACGCAAGAGGGTCCGAATAAGTGTCCAAGTGTTTAGACCCTACTGCATTAGAAATGGGAAGTAAACATCATAATTACATATCTGCCATCATGCAAGAGGGTCTGATTAAGTGTCCTTGTGTTCGAACCCTAATGTATGACAAATAGCTAGGAAACACCATAATTACATATCTGCCATCGTGCCAGAGGGTCCGAATACGTGTCCATCTGTTTAAACCCTAATGCATGAGAAATGGCAAGTAAACACCATAATTACATATCTGCCATTATACAAGACGGTCCGAATAAGTGTTCGAGTGTTCGATCGCTAATGCAAGAGAAATAGCAAGTAAACTCCATAATTAAATAGCTGCCATCATGCAAGAGGATCTGAATACGTGTCCGTGTGTTTAAACCCTAATGCATGAGAAATGGCAACTAAACACCATAATTACATATCGGCCATCGTGCAAGAGGGTCCAAATAAGTGTCCGAGTGTTTAAACTCTAGTACATGAGAAATGGCAAGTAAACACCATAATTACATATCTGCCATAATGCAAGAGGGTCTGAATAAGTGTCCGAGTGTTGGAACCCTCATGTATGAGAAATGTCTAGCAAACACCGTAATTACATATCTGCCATCATGCAAGAGGATGCGAATACGTGTCCGTGTGTTTAAACCCTAATGCATGAGAAATGGCAAGTAAACATCATAATTACATATCTGCCATCGGGCAAGAGGGTCCGAATTAGTGTACTAGTGTTCGAACACTAATGCTT
Source organism: Camellia sinensis (assembly GCF_004153795.1). Classification (NCBI taxonomy): domain Eukaryota; kingdom Viridiplantae; phylum Streptophyta; class Magnoliopsida; order Ericales; family Theaceae; genus Camellia; species Camellia sinensis. The sequence continues at coordinate 1,457,615 of NW_021027386.1, read as the reverse complement.
GGGAAATGGCAAGTAAACACCATAATTACATATCTACCATTACGCAAGAGGGTCCGAATAAGTGTCCAAGTGTTTAAACCCAAATGCGTTAGAAATGGCAAGTAAACATCACAATTACATATCTGCCATCATGCAAGAGGATCTGATTAAATGTCCGTGTGTTTGAAGACAAATGTATGAGAAATGGCAAGTAAACACCGTAATTACATATCTGCCATCGTGTAAGAGGATCCGAATACGTGTCCGTTTGTTTAAACCCTAATGCATGAGAAATGACAAGTAATCATCATAGTTACATATCTGCCATCGTGCAAGAGGGTCCGATTTAGTGTACTAGTCTTCGAACGCTAAAGCATGGGAAATGGCAAGTAAACTCCATAATTACGTATCGACCATCAAGCAAGATTGTCCGAATAAGTGTCCATGTGTTTCAACCCTAATGCATCAGAAATGGCAAGTAAACATCATAATCACATATCTGCCATCATGCAAGAGGGTCTGATTAAGTGTCCGAGTGTTCGAACCCTAATATGTGAGAAATGGTTAGCAAACTCCGTAATTACATATCTGCCATCTTGCAAGAGATCGAATACGTGTCCGTGTGTTTGAACCCTAATGCATGAGAAATGGCAAGTAAACATCATAATTAGGTATCTGCCATCGTGCAAGAGGGTCCGAATAAGTGTACTAGTGTTCGAACTCTAATGCATGGGAAATGGCAAATAAACACCATAATTACATATCTACCATCACGCAAGAGGGTCCGAATAAGTGTCTAAGTGTTTAAACCCTAATGCATTAGAAATGGGAACCAAAAATCGTAATTACATATCTGCCATCAAGCAAGAGGGTCCAATTAGGTGTCTGTGTGTTCGAACCTTGATGTATGAGAAATGGCTAGTAAACACCATAATTACATATCTGCCATCATGCAAGAGGATCCGAATTTGTGTTCGTTTGTTTAAACCCCAATGCATGAGAAATGGCAAGTAAACACCATAATTACATATCTGTCGTGATACAAGACGGTTCGAATAAGTGTCCGAGTGTTCGAACGCTAATGCATGAGAAATAGCAAGTAAACACCATAATTACATAGCTGCCATCATATCTGCCATCATGCAAGAGGATCCGAATACGTGTCTATGTGTTTAAACCCTAATGCATGAGAAATGGCAACTAAACACCATAATTTCATATCTGTCATCGTGCAAAAGTGTCCGAATAAGTGTACTAGTGTTCGAACGCTAAAGCATGAGAAATGGCAAGTAAACACCATACTTACATATTTACCATCATGTAAGAGGGTCTTGGTTCCTTTCTTCGGTTTTGTTTGGATTCCTATTCTGTATGTTATTTTTGTTTTGTTACAGGTGCCTATCCCTACGGGCTGTGTAGGGAGATTTTGTGGGTGTGATGATGCCCTTCCCTACGGGTTGTGTAGGGAGTTTTCTATCTGTGTAATGGTGATTGTTGGTTGCTGGGTTTGTCTTTTGTACAAGGTCCCTATTCATCATAGGATATGGCCTTTGTACAATTTGATTGGCTAAGCTTCTTTTTGGCTCTCCCCATTTTCGGATGTAGTTCCTAGGTTTGGTCTAGATCTGCCATCATGCAAGAGGATCCGAATACGTGTCTATGTGTTTAAACCCTAATGCATGAGAAATGGCAACTAAACACCATAATTTCATATATGTCATCGTGCAAGAGGGTCTGAATAAGTGTACTAGTGTTCGAACGCTAAAGCATGAGAAATGGCAATTAAACACCATACTTACATATTTACCATCATGTAAGAGGGTTCGAATAAGTGTCCAAGAGTTTAAACCCTGATGCTTTAGAAATGGCAAGTGAACACCATAATTGTATATCTGCCATCATGCAAGACGGTCTAATTAAGTGTCCGAGTGTTCAAACCCTAATGTATGAGAAAATGGCTAGTAAACATCATAATTACATATCTGGCATCATGCAAGTGGATCCGAATACGTGTCCGTGTGTTTAAACCCAAATGCACGAGAAATCGCAAGTAAACACCACAATTACATATCTACCCCCATGCAAGAGGGTTCGAATAAGTGACCGAGTGTTTGAACCCTAATGTATGAGAAACGGCTAGCAAACACCATAATTACATATCTGCCATCATGCAAGAGGATCCGAATACGTGTCCGTGTGTTTAAACCCAAATGCACGAGAAATCGCAAGTAAACACCACAATTACATATCTACCCCCATGCAAGAGGGTTCGAATAAGTGACCGAGTGTTTGAACCCTAATGTATGAGAAACGGCTAGCAAACACCATAATTACATATCTGCCATCATGCAAGAGGATCCGAATACGTGTCCGTGTGTTTGAACCCTAATGCATGTGAAATGGCAAGTAAACACCACAATTACATATCTACCCCCATGCAAGAGGGTTCGAATAAGTGATCGAGTGTTTGAACCCTAATGTATGAGAAACGGCTAGCAAACACCATAATTACATATCTGCCATCATGCAAGAGGATCCGAATACGTGTCCGTGTGTTTGAACCCTAATGCATGTGAAATGGCAAGTAAACACCACAATTACATATCTACCCCCATGCAAGAGGGTTCGAATAAGTGATCGAGTGTTTGAACCCTAATGTATGAGAAACGGCTAGCAAACACCATAATTACATATCTGCCATCATGCAAGAGGATCCGAATACGTGTCCGTGTGTTTGAACCCTAATGCATGTGAAATGGCAAGTAAACACCACAATTACATATCTACCCCCATGCAAGAGGGTTCGAATAAGTGATCGAGTGTTTGAACCCTAATGTATGAGAAACGGCTAGCAAACACCATAATTACATATCTGCCATCATGCAAGAGGATCCGAATACGTGTCCGTGTGTTTGAACCCTAATGCATGTGAAATGGCAAGTAAACACCACAATTACATATCTACCCCCATGCAAGAGGGTTCGAATAAGTGATCGAGTGTTTGAACCCTAATGTATGAGAAACGGCTAGCAAACACCATAATTACATATCTGCCATCATGCAAGAGGATCCGAATACGTGTCCGTGTGTTTGAACCCTAATGCATGTGAAATGGCAAGTAAACACCACAATTACATATCTACCCCCATGCAAGAGGGTTCGAATAAGTGATCGAGTGTTTGAACCCTAATGTATGAGAAACGGCTAGCAAACACCATAATTACATATCTGCCATCATGCAAGAGGATCCGAATACGTGTCCGTGTGTTTGAACCCTAATGCATGTGAAATGGCAAGTAAACACCACAATTACATATCTACCCCCATGCAAGAGGGTTCGAATAAGTGATCGAGTGTTTGAACCCTAATGTATGAGAAACGGCTAGCAAACACCATAATTACATATCTGCCATCATGCAAGAGGATCTGAATACGTCTCCGTGTGTTTAAACCCTAATGCATGAGAAATGGCAACTAAACACCATAATTACATATCTGCCATCGTGCAAGAGGGTCCGAATAAGTGTCCAAGTGTTTAAACTCTAATACATGAGAAATGGCAAGTAAACACCATAATTACTTATCTGCCATAATGCATGAGGGTCTGAATAAGTGACCGAGTGTTCGAACCCTAATGTATGAGAAATGGCTAGCTCTCTTGTTGTTAACCCGTCTCTCTAGATTTTTCTATAAAAGACGGATGAGGTTAATGGGTGTGTAAATCTGGGTTGTTGAGCTCCGGTTGTGGGTGGCACCTTTACCGTTTGATCAGTATAGGTTCAAGTTTTAAGCTCGTTCTTGGCTATTCTAGATGGTGGTCCAAAGGCGATGTTGATCGCTGGTTATGATGGGTCTCGTTGTGTTACAGTGAATGTGTGGTCATTGCTAACCGTGGGTGGTCATCGTTTGCTGCTGGTTTTTGGTGGTTTGGCTGTGGTTTCACAGTCTTCATGCAAGCTTGTATCCATGGCTGCCATGGTGGTCAAGAATACGAGAGTTTTATTGGGTGCATATTGTCATCGGTTCTAGGTTCATCACTTGTGATATGCTAAGCATCTCCCTATGTGTTGCTGGTGTTGTGTGCAATGTCGGTGGTCTCATCGGCCATAGTAGTGGTTCAGCTGTATGCCGTGTCGGTTCTCGCCGTCCAGGTTGCTTCCGCAACTTTGGTTCCGTCGGTCTAAGCACGGACTGATGAAGCTTTATGGGCTATGCAGGGTTCCGATCTCTGTGCTAGCTCATTTGTTTTCCGCTGGTCGGAGTTGTTACTGGTTTGTCTTTTGAGATGGAGCGTGACGGTTACGTGTGGTCTGTCGCGTGGACGATGGCTTCTCCGCCCAAGCGTGCTGTGTAAGCTTTGGCTCAAGGATAGCACATGGTTCATGGGGCAGACCAACATGGTGGCTGGTCAATTTTTGATTGGGCGCTGTGTCCATCATCATTTGAATTGCAGAGGTATGGTGATAATCAAGGTATAGGTATGCCGTATATACACGTTACTGTTGTTTGAAAAGTGACGTTAGTGGGTATGGGTTGCACGTGGGTTTCTTTTGCTGGTCTTGATCCCACGTGAGAGTAGTCCTTCGTGGATATTGCATATATTTTTCCAAAATGGTGGTGGTTGATTTTTTGGGATGGTATTGGGTTGTGGGTCCCGCAGGGCATTCGTTTATATTTATTTTGGGGTGGCAGTTTGTTAATATGTGTTAATTAGTTAAGTGGTGGGCCTTTTTATTGGTTTAGTGGGTTGTCCCACGGGTTTGCTGTTGATTTGGGCTCATTGATTTTTCTTGGGGCATATTGCATATATTTATATGATTGGTGAGTCCAAAAATTCCTGTTTAGCCACAAAGTAGCAAACCATTTACAGTTGATTTTCTCATGCTGATTGTTCGTGTGATCCTCATGTGACTCGATATGAGGTTGGTTTTGAGCCATCTCCACCAAGAGTGATTGGGAAGTCACTGCTTTGGGGAATAGTGGTTCGATAACCAGCCGAGTTAGAGACTGGGAGATGAGCGGGAGGATAGCTACCGGTTTTCTGGTCGCTTCTTGTCTTCATGTGACCCGACCTAATTGATCGTATTACCACGCCTGACATGGAGTGAAGGGCACACTGCCGTGGGATTTGAGGTTTGTGATCTACCAAGGAAGGGACTGGGGGTGTGATGTTTGATCTCATGATTTTATTGGCTGTGTTTTGGTTTGTTGCTGAGGGGCTATTGTTTTCACTTCAACTCCCTAGACCGTGACTTATGGTTCTTGATCGTGCTAGCTTCATATGACTTTGCTGGGAGTTCTCATGGGGTAGACTTTTTCCTCCATCACAACTTTGGTTAAGTGGCTTGGATGTCACGGCTGTGAGGAGTGGGATGCATATTGGATTCCATGTGTTTATCTACAATAGACACTACAAAAAAAATCACTTTTGGCGATTAAATTTTTAGTCGCCAAAAGTCTATTTTTAGTCGCCGAAAGTCAGTTTTTGACTTTTCCCGACAAAATTTTTTAGTCGCCACATTTGTCGCGTATCTGTGGTCGCGGACGGTATTGGCGACTAAACCTTTTTTAGTCGCCAAAAATAGGTGTTTACCGACTAATAAATTAGTCGCCAATAGTGTTTTTCACTTTTGGAAATAATACATTTACCGACTAAAAATTTAGTCGCCAATAGTCACTAAATCGCCGACTAAACGGTTTAGTCGCCAAAATAAAGACTTTTGGCGACTAAAATTTTAGTCGCCAAAAGTCTTTATTTTGGCGACTAAACCGTTTAGTCGGCGATTTAGTGACTATTGGCGACTAAATTTTTAGTCGGTAAATGTATTATTTCCAAAAGTGAAAAACACTATTGGCGACTAATTTATTAGTCGGTAAACACCTATTTTTGGCGACTAAAAAAGGTTTAGTCGCCAATACCGTCCGCGACCACAGATACGCGACAAATGTGGCGACTAAAAAATTTTGTCGGGAAAAGTCAAAAACTGACTTTCGGCGACTAAAAACAGACTTTTGGCGACTAAAAATTTAGTCGCCAAAAGTGATTTTTTTTGTAGTGAGAGAAGAAGACGGTGATGGTGATGGTGATGGTGATGGTGATGGTGATGGTGATGGCGAAGGAGGAAGATCGACGGTGATGGCGGTGATTAGAGATTCAGATCTGAATCTTTTTTTTTTTTTTTGGTTGATTTTGCAACTTTTTTTTTTGGTTCTTTTGATTTCGTCTTTGTGGTGTTCATTTTGTTTTTGTATGTGAATGGAAGGTCGCTGTGTAGATGGAAGAAAGAAATTTTCGAAGAAATTTTCTTAGTTTTATACTCTGGTATATGTATATATAACATGGTTTGACATTTTAGTAAGAAACTGGGTGTACCAGTTATGTAGTTTACAAATTAACAACGACTACTGTGTACAGTGTGTATGAACTGTGAGGTTGGTCTGAGTTTTAAGGCTGTGTTTGGATCATGTAGGGAATTGGAAGGGGAAACAAAAGGAAAAATATGTGAAATGTTAATGAAATATAATTATATTTCTCTTACATTTCACACATTTTTTTCATTTTTATTTTTAAATCCTTACTGAAATTAATATTCCAAACATAGTCTAAGCGGTCATTGATTATAATGGAAAATTTGGTTTGAGCAACAGTGTATGTTTTTCCTTATGTATTCATGTGATAACGTTGTCCAGAAAATTGAAAAACTAAAAAAGGAAAGAGTTGTAAAGTTCAGACGGAGAAACATAGCTAAATTCTTCTGTAAAATTTTGATTCTCTTGTCATTTGGTCATGTTAGTTTTTTGTTTACAAAACTGGTAGCAAGAAGTTGTTTTTCAATAATATAAAAATGTAAAAAAACAAAAATAAAAAACTTGTTTGTTGTATATAAATATTTTCAAAAAAATAAATAAAAGTATCGTATTTAGTGAGTTGTTGGAGGTGGAGGGTGGTCGGAGGTTGCCGATGGCGGCGGCCGGTGGATGGTGGAATAGTGAAATCTATTATTTATTTAAATAGCATTAGGCATAAAGAGTAATTCTATTTGTAGGGGTAGAAAATATTCGTCGCCTTCTGTATTCTTTGTTACCAGGCTGGAATCGTTCCAATAGAATTCCGTCTCATTGCAAACAAACAAGGGTGAATTACCTAGCGGGTGGGTTACTGGAAAACCCCTCCGACGGTTAAGTTAGCTTTCTTGGGAGAGAAGAGAGAATACAGAGCACTGTAGAGAGAGAGAGAGAGTGGCCAAAAGTTGCTTACTCTCTGAGTCTGCTCGCGCCACCTTCTGTAGGCTGGCCATGCAGCCCCAGATTGTGTGCGCACTACCTCTGTTGTCCTTTGCTAGACGTGTGGCTGTACTGCCTTCTCCATTCCTTACACGTGTATATGTATGAACTGCCAAACAACGTTGGTTAAACTGCCAAACGGTATTGACGCACACC
>NW_021027386.1:1322386-1449100 GCF_004153795.1 Camellia sinensis | reverse complement strand
CTCTCTTCAGCCAAGATCAGGATCTAGGCTGAGAGTTGGCAGGTGTGACCAAGCAGATTACAAGGTTTCAAGACCGAGATAAGTATCTCGGCCAGAACAGAAAATGCTAAACTTGATGCGAATCATAGTTGAAAAATAAATGCAGGTATGGAATAAACCGAGCAAAAAGAAGAAGATTTCATTCAAGATTCAAAACAAAATTACAAGAAGTGGGACTTTAGCTCGGTTACAAATTCTTCCCAAAAGTAAAAACAAGAAAAATACAAGATCAAGCAAAAAAATCATCCAGGTCTGCGTCCAGGTCAACTCGAGTTTCATCACTTCGTAGCCCGGTTCCAGCAGGAAGGTCGGTCACATCTTCAACCGTACTAGGCACCGGGGGCTCCACCCGAGCTGATTGAGCGTTTTGGAGAATCGGATCATTGGTAGCAGCCAGGGTGTCGTTGGGCTCTGGGGATGCCTCATCTTCCTCCCCTACTTGAAGAAATTTTTGCTGAATAGCATTGGCATAGTCTGCCATATAGCTCGGAATGAAGTGGGGAGGAGGGTTCTGAAAGACCTCGGTCTCTAGGCCATAACTGAGCTTTGACACGGTTGCCTTCCATCCGCATTTGAAAAATATGTCCTTGGCAGCTTCGCACTGCAGGATGTAGGTGCCCTCCCCTTCCTTGTAACCACGGCCTTTAGCATTGTCCGCGCTCTTCGATGGAAAAAATTTTAGAGGCTTTTGTGAGGAGTACAAGATAGAATTCTATAATTCTACACCAGCATACCCCCAAGAAAATGGCCAGGCGGAAGCATCAAACAAAGTCTTCTTAGATGGATTGAAGAAAAGGTTGGATAAAGCAAAAGGCAAGTGGGCTGAGGAGCTCTCTCATGTTTTATGGGCTTATCGTACCACACCTCGGCGGTCTACTGGAGAAACACCTTTTTCCTTGGCCTATGGCATGGAAGCAGTAATCCCACTGGAAGTTGGCCTCCCCACAATTAGAAGTGAAAATTTTGATCCAGACTTAAATGGAGAAGCCATAGCATTGGAACTCGACCTTGCAGAAGAAAGAAGAGAAAAAGCACTGGCTTACATTGCCTCGTACCAGTAAGAGTTGTCCAGAAAGTATAACAAAACAGTACATCCGAGACAATTCAAAATCGGAGATTGGGTACTGCACAAAGTGATGGGAAACACCTTGGTACCCGGAGATGGCAAGTTAGGGCCTAATTGGAAAGGACCTTACAACGTGGTTGGATTAGCAAGAAAAGGGGCATACCACTTGGAAGATGAAGACAGCAAAGTCATTCCCAGGCCATGGAACACTGCCAATCTCAAACTATTTTATTTTTAGCTTTTCTTTCAAGTATTTGAAATTTTTTTTTTCTCAATAAAACAAGCAGTTTCTTTTCAGCATAGTTGTTTCCTTCTAAAAAAGTTTGTTTTAGAGAGTTAGGCGCACTGAAAGCATAGTTGGCCGGAATAACCAACTTAGCACTCTCTTCAGCTAAGATTAGGATCAGTGCTGAAGAGGTTGGCTGGAATAACCAACACCCCTCCTAAGCCCAGAATAAGGATCCATGCTATAGGACATTTGGCAGGAATAACCAAACACTTTACTCTAGGTTGTCAGGAATAACCAACTTAGAGGTTGACTAGAATAACCAACACCCCTCCTAAGCCCAGGATAAGGATCCAGGCTGCAGGACGTTTGGTCGGAATAACCAAACACTTTACTCCAGGTTGGCAGGAATAACCAACTTAGAGGTTGGCTGGAAAAACCAACACTTATTGTTCTTCAGCTAAGATAAGAATCTAGGTTGAAGAGGTTGGCTAGAAAAACCAACACTTATTGTTCTTCAACCGAGATAAGGATCTAAGTTGAAGAGGTTGGCTGAAAAAACCAACACGTATTGTTCTTCAGCCGAGATAAGGATCTAGGCTGAAGAGGTTGGCAGGTATGGCCAGTTAGATTGCAAAGTTAAGACCGGGATAAAATATCTCAGCCAGTGAATTTACTTCATTCAAATTATATCATAGATGTAAACCAAACAGACAGTTGAAGAAAACAAAAGATGATTTCATTGATAATGCAAAGCCAAAGTACAAAAGATGGGGTTGTAGCCCGGTTACAAAAACTTCTAAAGTTAGCACCTAAAAAAAAAAAGAAAAGTACATAATCAAGCAAAGAGGTCATCTAAATCGGCGTCCAAAACAACTCAGTCTTCGCCCAGAGGTAGCTCGGTTGTTGCAAGCACCTCTTGGTTCAGCTCGGTTGGAGGCACCGTATTAGACACAGTAGGCAAAGGGGGGATGGAGACCACTGGAGTTGGGGAGATAGACCAGCGGCCGGGCTGGGTGTTGTCTTCCGGAGCAGAATCTTTGTCCTCTCCCTCTTGCAGAAATTTTTGCTGAATCGTAGCAGCGTACTCCGCCATACAGCTTGGTATGAAATACGGGGGAGGATTGAAGACCTCGGTCTTTGGACCATGACCCAGCTGCGCCACAGCCGCCTTCCATCTGCATTTGAAAAAGAGATCTTTCGCAGCTTCACATTACTTGATATAAGTGGCCTCCCCCTCCTTGTAACCCCAGTCCCCTGCATCGTCTGCTTTTTCCTCCAACTTGGCAATTTCAGCATTCTTTTTGCCCTCAAGCTTGGCCAGCTCACGCAAGTACTTATCTTTTACCACGGCCACGGCCTTTTTCTTAGCTGCCTCAGCCGAACTAACAAGACTGGTCAGACGTGCCATCTCGGTTTGTAGCTTGGCTATTTGCTTCTTTGACTCTTCCAGCTCAGTGGTTTTGGCATTAGCTTTTGCCACGGCCTGTCTTGTGGTTTTGCGCAGTTCTAGCACTCGCTTGTGAGCAATGTGGTTTTTCTGCATGGCCTACAAAAGGATGGTACGAAACTTTTAAAAAAATCGAGCGGAAAGTCGTTCAAATTAGAAAGACAAGCAAGGGGGTAACTTACTAACACCATTGATTTTGTGGCTGAACGAATGGCCTTCAGCTCGGTTAGATGGTCGTGGTGCTCCATGTCGGCTGGAAGGCAAATGCTTTTAGCGAGGTTAAACGCCAAGAAATGGCCCTTTTCTGCGACCACGGAGTCAGAATCCTTGATAGCACGGTTCTGAAACGTGATCTTTGGCACCCACTTGGAAGAGCTAGCTCGGTCAGAGCACTCAGGTGGAGGACTTAGTGGAGAGGCTTGAGGAACCACGGTTTCATCCTCGTCGACAAGGCGTGACTCGGTTGTGGAAGTCCGAGCACGCTTGCTTGCCCGAGATGATGAAGGCTGATGGGTTGGCAGGACTACCACAGTCTCTTGAGTTTGGCTGGCTGGTGGTACCTCGGCCTGGTTTGTTTCGGTTAGGAGGGCCCTTACTACTCTTTTCTTGGCCATCTCTTGCTCCGCTATCAAAGGGATCAAATTGATTTGAGTCAAGGTTGGGTCTGGCTCTGGTGAAGGCTCAAGGAGGTAATCGGTCACCCTGGTCTTCCTACGGCTGCTGTATCTGTATGTCGGTTCAAAACTCAGTAGCTTAGCCCAGCTTCTGTTGGGATATCGCAGAGCGGCGCGAAGTGCATTCAAGTTGGGGTAGCTGTACTAGGACTTGAGAAAGTTCAAATCTGCATGAAGTAAAGAGACAAACAGTTAGCACGGTCCAAGATAAGAAAACCAAGGTAAAAGAAGGCAGAAAACTAAGCCGAGATAATTATACCGGCGACTCCTTTATTCCAGTTTATCCGATCGCCCGGGATCTGGGCTTCTTAGGCTTCAAAGTTCCTAGAAACCCAGAAAAAATCATCATCGTTTATATCCTTATCTAGGGTATTCTTTATTATCTTTTCAAGCCGGCGCCTTATTCTTAAATAGTAAACCCAGCCATCTTCAGCCGATCCTATGGAATATTGATAGAAGAGCTCGGCTAAACCGAGGTTAAGGCCAGCCCAACGGTTTAGCTCGGCGATCCCATTTATTATGCGGTATGAATTTGTGGAAAGCTGGGCAGGGCAGAGGTTGGTTTGTCTGAGGAATTCGCAAAGAAGAGGCTGTATAGGGAATCTAAGTCTGGTTTCTACAATGGAAAGAAGGGTAAAGGGAACAAAACCAGGGTTTCCCCAAGGTGTGATATCTAGTTTGGCTAAAGTAAGATGGACATCATCAGGGATATGGTAGTCCCTTCGGAACTCAGCCATAGCACCTGGTGTGTTTACTAAGAACCTATACTTCCCCATATGGGTTTAAATTATGTATAAATTAGCCTAAGTATTAGCTCGGAGCTGAGAAGATGTTGGATATCTCGATCGGACGTTCAAAGGAGTGCCTGGGCAACCTAGTCAGAGTCTGCAAAATAAAAAAGAAAGGTGTTAAGCACAGATCGATTGGACCATGCTAAAAGAAACAAAGGCAAGATAAATGAAGTCCTAGCTCAGCTACGTGGGATACTATCCATTCTTAGCCCGGTTTGAGCAAGGGTCTTTAGCCCGGTTGAGCATTTGGGGCAGCATCCTTAGTCCGGTTTTGATTAAGGGAGCTGGTTTAGCCCCAAGTTGTGGCTCGGTTGGTGGTTAGGGATTTCTAGCACGGTATTGCGCAAACCTAGTACGATTCTATAGCTCGGTTAGATGTACCAGAGGGTATTTAGACCTATGGAAATTACACGTATGGCGTAAAGTTTTAGTTTGGTCATCTAGTTCGGCTGGGTGCACACCTTAAGTACAAATAGGATCCTAGCATGGTTGGAATTCTATTTAGGATCAAACACATCGTTCTATAGGTTATTCATGAATCCAATGGTTCTATTACACTGTTTTTTCCCAAAAAAATGGAAAAAAAAATGCTATATGTGTTGTGAAAAGCATGCGAGTATTATGCTATATATTTCAGAAACTAGAAAAACAAAACGAAAAGAGGATTAAGTTACTTACAAGTATGAAGATGAAAGAGCTGGAGATGGAAGTAGTGGCAACAATGAACACGAGCTTTGCAAAAAATAGAGGTTGTAGAAATGGAGGCTCAAGCAAGAGAGAGATAAGGTGAATAGTGAAATGATGGATTCGAAGCTTTAGGGTTCGTTTTGTGAAAAGGAAAGGAAAAAAGGCAGGACTATTCAAAATATGCGAAGTACGAAGACGGCTATGACAGTTGTATACAGCCAGTGGGGGCTCGACACATGTCTTTGGAAGAATAAGAGATTCAGATGACAGCGTGACTGAAGAGACGTTTTTCGGCCGAACCAATCAGTAGCCCGACATCATTTTATCTCGCTTGAAAGACTAAAGTTCTTAGGTCGGCTGATAACAGATAATCCCTATCATGCTACGCAGATGGAATTAAGGGGCAATTGAGAGGGTAATTTATATGTAAATTGGGCCGAGCTAGGTAATGGGCCATTCTGTGGGCAACAGTAAGGACTGAGTAAAAGGGCCTTGAAGTTAGCCCGATCCAAAAGAACTTTGTAGTTAGCTCGATCGGCATGGTCAGAGCGGCGACAGTTAGTTCGGTCAAACCATATTAAGCCGAGGTATTTTGGGCCTTTTCTCAGGACCTTGCTGTTGAATAGTTCGGTCTAGGCACACTATGGATAGCGCGGTCTCAATAGGTGAAACTGAAGTACAAGTAACAGAGGAGAGAACCGAGCTAGCTAGAGCTCGGTCATTTCAGCCAATTTAGCATGGCTGTTTTACCCCGGTCGTTTTGTCATACTACCGAAGGAAAACCGTCTCACTTGGTTTAAGCAGTGAGGGGGTGTTGAAGGATAAGCACTATCTTTCAGGAGTGTGATTCCTAGGAGGACTCTGCATGGAGGAATAAGAGTCCTACTAGGATTATGCCACACGAAACCTATGAAAGCTCATAACATCACCTATGAAGAGGTAACACAACTTTGATTCTCGAATACACAGAGCTTTTGTCTATTTGTCTATTTTGCTGACTTAGGCATCGGAGAGGTATCTGGCACACACCCGTCGGCTAGCTCACGTTTGTGTTTTCAGGAAGTAAAGCGACGGTGTTTGGAGGAGCGCGGATTTGATCAACAGGATTATACGAGAAGATTATTTCTTGCTCATACAGACATATAAACACATGAAGTTTTCATATTTACAAGAAAAAACATAAATTTAAGGACCTCCAACCATAGCAAACTTAGAATAAACCTGCTTAAATTAGAGTAGCAATAAACGTAAATTATTTAATAATAAACAAGAACTAAACTAAGTCTAAATCAGTTGAGACATAATATAATAGTTTTATTTGAGTCTGCACAAATTTGCATAATTATATCTCCCGATCACTTGAAACATTCAAACGGAAACAAAATATAATAAGAAGATAATAAGCGGCAAAAGAAGAGAATTGTGCAATTGAAACCATAGCCAATACCACAGATACTTCCAGTAATAGTGCTGGTACTGCCAAGATCATAGTCACAGAGGGTGTGATTGCAATACAGTGTTTCAGAGCACATAAAAGAATAACCAAGAGATTATCATCACTAATCATAAAATAACAAATTGGATGGGCAAAAAATGGAATGTTTTATAGTATTAAAAATTTCAGAACAACTCTTTGCTGAGTTAAAGAAGAAAAAAAAAATGAAGTGGCGGCAAAGAAAGACCTATCATTGTTTCACTTCCACCTCCATGTGAACACTCGAGTCCATGCCCGCACAAAACCCAAAAAGAAAAAAGAAAAAGAACATAGATTTGTTACATTAGCAACAAGCCAGAAAATTATAGAAATGAAATCATCAGAACATCAAAGGGTAAGAAACCCTTTGATTGAGTGAGAGAAAGAGAAAGGGAGAGGTGTTAGGTAGCTTGTCCTTGTTCTCATGGATGGTGTATTGTTTCTTTTTATCTTTGGTGTTCCATCAGTTGGCAATTCATCTTCTGCAGCTTTTGATAACCTGGTCCCTTTGGATATTTTAGTACCAACAGTTGAAGAATGTTTTATCCAAACATTCAAATGTAAACACCATATACCATGCAAGAATGAGCAAAGCAGAATCATTAAGGTCCTAGATGACTATTGTCTAGTTCCATAACTTTCTCACAGCTTTCAATTCCGGGTGCCACACCACCAAGCAGAAGTTGAGGTGCACTAAAAACAAACAGAAAGTTGATGTTTCTCTACAGTGAATTCTCCTATAATCTCAAGCAACTAAAAACATAACCACAAGAAGCCATATTAGCATATAAACTGGATGGAACTATATCAATGACAATGTCCTAGATTAAGGATGGAAGAAATTTTGCATTAACAATTCCAGGGCTCTTGGCAGTATTCCATGATTAAATTTTATGTGATCTACAAGCGAGAAAGGAAAACAATTTAACATTAACCATGCAAATACAAAAAAATATATGTCCAAGATCACACAGTAAAAAAGTTACTTCCCACAACTCTCTTGTAGAGTTGAGATGTCAAATACCTGAAGTGACAGAGCAGAAATATAAGAAAACATCAAAGGGTCAAAGAATAAATGCTTGCCTCATTCAATATAACCACCATCTCTATATCTTTGACTGATTCATTCTAAATCAATAGCTTCCCATTACCATAATGTTAATGACCTATTAAAGAGCAATATGAACCCGAAAAAACTCCATACACTAAAGCATGGATCCTGTATATCACTACTAGAAAAGTGCTTTTTAGCGACTAACTTTTTTGTAAGCAATTGTTTGACTGTCGCAAAATATAATATTTGCAAAAGCAAACTTGAGACTAATTTTTTCTTTTATTTATTTTTCCCTCTTCTTATACCTATGCCCTAATTCCTTTCATGACTATTTACAAATAGAGGCGTCTCTGTCTCTCTCGCTCTCTTGCTCACACTCTCTAACCTGTTCAATCGCCCCTGATCATAAAGCCATTTTGATCAGAGATCTCCGACTACATATCACCGTTTCCCTAAATTTTCTCTCTCCAACTCTGTTCAATCACCCCGATCTTCTCCATCTCCACCGTGCTTAAATCATATGCTTATCTGTTTCACTTTCTTTATCAATATACTTGCACATCTTTGTGTGACATCTTCCTTCTTTTTTCTTTTTTTTTTAGGATCAAACAACTCATTTCACTACAAAGTTTTGTTCAGCAGCTCCATTCATTTTATGCAATTGTATGGCTTTATGATCACTGTATTGTTCAGCAATCTTTCATACCACTCACTGCAATACTGGTTTAACTATTTCTCTTGGTGTGCCCTTAATTATTTTGGCACTTAATTGAGTCCAACAAGCACTATACTACTATGCCCCCATATTCTTTTTTCCTCTCATACTCCGCTCATACAGTTTAATTTCTCTCTTCCCATGTCAATCTTGGTTTTTAATTTTTTTTTTCCAGTGTGATGGTACTTTTAAATTCTTAATTGGTAGGACTTTGTTTTATTTTATTTTTTAAAATTTAATTTTTAATAATAAATTTATCTTATATTTTTCGTTTGCAATAGCTTTTGATTTTGTGTCACCTATATGTTTACTTTTTAGTCGAGGTTTTGGGCCCATTTTAGTTTTTATGTGCTACATGTTTGTTATACTTTATCTTTTGTGTTTAGTCATAGAGGTTTGTCTCTTATGCATTGAAGTAATAGAAAGAAAAAGCAACAACTAATACTGCTATAGTATCTCAATTTTCCCTCCTCCAAATTGTTTTGCAGGTCATTTAACTTCGAAAATGCTTTGGCATCTCACACAAAGGCCAAGCACAGTGCTGGAAAATACATGGATTTAAAGAGAGAGCTTCTGATTAGAAAATCTATGCTCAGTCTTTTTGGTGCTTTTTATAACATTAAACTTTATTGACTAGTAACTTTTTATATTGTCAGTATTAATGTCAATTTGGTATGAATATAAAATTGTTGAAAGGTTCTTTCTTCGAAGAACGGTTAATTTTTTTATTTTAAGTAGATGGCCTTAGTTAACAAGAAATATTCAAGAAACTTTACCGAATAAGTTTGATGAGTAGTCACATAATCAGTTTCAACCTTCTTCTTTTTTCTTTTCTTTTTTTTTTCCTTCGGTGGAAACAAGCAGTTTTTTTAGGAAACAACCAAGAAATTAAAGTTTTACAAATTGCAAACCACACAGATTTACAAACAGAAAACCAAATCAGTGCACCAAGTCTTGTTAATATGACCTAAAATCATCTCTAATTCTTTCATCAAATTCAAAATTGATAAATAAAGAGCTAAAATTGAGCTCTAATCATTTCATCAAACTTGTATCAAATTAAGCAAAATTTTCACCAAATCAAGGATGAACCTAATTCTTCACCAAATTTCCAAGAGTCATACTTTTACTCAAATTTGATGAAAATCTAAAAAGAGTGAGGATTTGAGTGTTCTATACCAGATCAATCAATCTTTCAATCAAATTTTCACTAAAATTTGATGAAAAAAATAGAGAATAAGAATTAGAGATGCTATAAAAAAAAACACATTTCATACAATTTTGATTGAAGTATCTCACAAAACTCAATCAGAACAGATCAGTGATTAGAACTTTCATAAAGTAGACAATAAGTGTAAACATACATAAAAAAAATAAAAATAAAAATAAAAATAAAAAGAAATGATAGCTTCCGTTGTGAGCTCAGAGGAAAGTGATTCATGGAGAGAGAGAGAGAGAGAGTAAACAATCACTGTTGATTTTAAGTAGATGAATTTGGGGATTTTTGAGTGTGTTACAAATTGGTAGAAGACGGAGTAATAGCAAAGTGAGTTAGGGTTTGTTGATTGATGTTTCGTGGATTTTTCTCTCACTCGTTTTGCACGAGGTCTTTGATGAGAGTTAACACTGCTCAATTCTTCATTAGAGGTAATAATAGGATCATCATCACCTCTCTTTCTCATTTGCCTTCTTAATCTTATCTTTTTTTAAAAATTTCCAAATTCACTGATATAGATACAGATACATATACAAACAAAGGCTCCCTTTACTTCTCCCAAAAATGTGAATTTGTAATTTTTTACTCAGTCTAATTTGTAATTTTCATTTAATTTTATGTTAATTTAGTTCATTAATGCCTGTATCCTGCAATTTAATTTTGGCCAATCCATTTTAGTTTTTTTTCTTCAATTTAGTATAAATTAGGCCTCAGTGTGTGTTTGGTTATCGTGAATTGTTTATTGTTTCTGTTGAATTAGCGCTTTGCTTTGTGTTTTGGATATCTAATTAGGGTCTTTTATTTGTGTTTTGAACATATTTAAGGTTCTATTATTTTTAGTGTGATTTGATTGGCAGAGGAGAATGGCATTCGAGAGGTTGTTTTTACCGATAAATCAATCAATCTTCAATTTGTTTGCTTATATGTGTTTTTTGATTCAATTTTCACAATCTGATCTTGCTATTGTTTTTCGTTTTCGCTATAATCGTCTCTCTCTCTCTCTCTCTCTGGTTTCATGATTTGAGCAAGGATTTTGAACAAAGATTCAATTTTAGTTGATTTTGAATGATTCCATGATGAATTTTAATGTCCTTTTGCGTGCTCTGATTCAAATCGTCTATGTTCTTCTAAACTCTTTCTGCTTATGCATGTAGTTTGTTTATTGGGGATGTAGAGTAGCTTAATTATAATAATTTATGAACCTTGAGGTGGAGCTCACCAATCGTGTACAAGATAGGGAGTGTTGTTCTGATGGTGGATAAATGCATATGGTTGTACTAGGTAAATGAATTTTGATTAGAGACTGGAATTTTGATTTATTTGATTCAAGCATTTCCTTAGATTTTTTCGTCAATGAATATACAAGAAATTTGGGGAAACATGACACCTGAAAAGCATGTGGAAAACTGTGAGAAGATTTAGGATGCGTATGCATGCAATTTTCATTGAGTCTTCAGTTAGACCGGACAATTATATGCTTGAAACCAATAAAACACTCGACGAAAAACCTATTAGGTCATAATTAGCAGAGAAGAAAAACATGTGTTAGTTTCTATACTAAGCACAACTTTTCATTTGTGAATGTAATGTTCTATATGGCTTCAATCTTCTTAATAACTCCTATGCTATTCGGTGCTCATCTTGGTTTCTTTTCAATATCTTAATTGAGTCACTACAAGAAAAAGAGGCTATCACCACATTTTTTTTTCTGACGTTTTTGAAAAACGTCGTGAAATCTCCTATACTTTTTTTCATTTTGAACAAATTTAATTACTCATCTCGTTTTGTACACCAATATTAAAAAAATTGTGAAATAACATTTACTTGTGATGGAAGAGACAGGACTTCTCTGATCAAAAGAGAGGCGCGACTTTAGAGAACACAGTGTTGCTTTTGAGAGAGAGAGAGAGAGCGAGAGAGGCAGAGAGAGAAATCAAGGCCTTGGATCTTCGATCTCTATCGATTCTTTGGTTGTATGATCTGGAAATGCTTGTTCTACACTTGATTTGAGCGTTTGTCTGTAATATTGTTTGAATCCCTCTTATCTAAGTTGATCTAGGGCTCAAGGTTAGAGTTTTTTTATATGGATTTTCTACATTCACACAAGATCTATAGACTTTAATGGCTTAAACTAACAATTTATGGTTGATTTCTAATTTCTTTTCTTCTGTTTTGTATTTTCTCTTTTCAAATCGATTTTTCTAGGGTTTTGAGTGTCGTGTTAATGTCTCTGATCACGTACAGGATAGCAAGCAGCATTGGATCTGGATCCTTACCAACAGTGAGTCGAAGCAAGCTCAACGACGTAGAGATGTGGATCTTATTCTTAGATCTGCTCTCTATTCAATCAGATCTGCTCTCTCTGTCTCTCAGATATGCTATTATGGTAATATCAAATCTACTTTCTAAATCTCTCCGATCGAATTTCACATATTCACTTCATTGATTTATGAGATAGAAGAGGTTTGCATTGCATCTGTGGAGGGAGGGAGGTTTCAAAAAAAAAAACCTACAAAATGCCAAAACAGGGTGTTAAAAGGGAAGGAAGAATGAATCCAAAAAGTAAAGTCTTCTTTAATTTCACTCACCTCTCATTTCATGTGTTGTGGATGATTCTTTCCCCTTTGTTATCATTTCCCAATTTCTCCCAACCGCTTTGCCTTCTTCTTTCATTCATTTTCCTTTGATTCTTTCCATTTCCACCCCAACCTATGCTTTTTTTATTTTTTATATTTTTTATGATTATGTGATTCTGATTCATCACACTTAAAAAGACTTGCAATTTCATTGGTTTTTCTGTAAAATACTTGGTCATGACCATGGGTTATACATTCTTATTCATTTCGCTTTGCATGTGTTTGGGTTTTGGTCTAACTGAAGCAGTTCCTACAAATTCTCTCATCACAAAGCTTCCAGGTTTCAATTCTACTTTCCCATCAAAGCATTACTCTGGGTATGCCTCTTCCTTACCATTTTGTGTATTTTGACTTCACAGCTTTGTTTGGTTCTTGGAATTGTCAAGAAAAATAAAAATTTTCTGAAAAATGTGAAGAAATTGAGTAAGCATTTTCCATAAGTTTATTTTCTTCTTCTTCTTTTGTTTGATTATCATAGAAAATCGAGAAGTACAAGTAATTTTATTTCCCCATTATTCATTTTTTTCTCTCAACAAATTCAAATTCCAAACATAACTTAGAAATGTTTTGATTTTGGGTGTGATGTGAAGGAATGTATCAATAGATGAGAATCCTGCAAAACAACTCTTCTACTACTTTGTCAAGTCGGAAAGACAGCCATCGAATGATCCGGTCATTTTGTGGCTTAATGGGGGGCCAGGGTGCTCTAGCTTTGATGGGTTTGTTTATGAACATGGTACTGCATTCTTGAAACACATCAATTTTGAAATTCTCAACTTATCTGTTGTTACAATAGCTTTACTTATTATGTCTGTACACAAATATTAGACTGTAAAATTGTTTTTCAAATGTGTGAGAAATTAAATTCTATGATATACATGAAATGGGTTGTTTGGACATTTTTGAGTTCTTGTACTACTAACACATTTGATTTACATATTACATCAGCCAAGTAAAATTTGTTATGTGTATAAAATGTTTATTGTGCAACCTTGCAGGACCATTAAACTACGAGATTGTCGAGGTTGAATTGTCTGACATGGCTTAGATTGTCGAGATTATCGAGGCACGACTCGATGCCATTGACTGGATGTTGAAGGTATTGTCTGACATGGCTTAGATTACATTACATTACATTACAACATATTTTGTGTCTATATCTAATTATTACTCTGTTTTGCAATCAATTTCACAAAATGTGTTTTGCTTGTTAGGTGCATGGTTACTATAATTTCATAGATAAAACAGCTTATCTTTCTGTTAACTACTTGGACCGATTCCTCTGTTCTCATGTTTTGTCGGTAATTCCTTCTTCATTTACTAGTAACCATACCTCTGTTTGTCTGTTTTCTGTTTTCTGTTTTGTTATTTTGAGAAACATGGATCACTTTTTCGGTGAATTGTTGCCCAAAACAGTTTTTGGAATTAATTACTGAAAACAGGTGTTTTTGAATCCAACGAGAAGTCGTTGGGTTCAGACACATTATTAGCCAACAGAACTCAGAAGTTAGCAGTCGCACAAAACTTAGATTGTCGGACCATGTCTGTCTACTTCAAGTTAGAAGATCGTGACTGTAGACACCCCATTTTTGACCGTCCTCAAGACTTAGACGTCACCGTTTGAACACTCGGTGATCATCCATGTTTGTGTTCGTTTGGAGTTCCCGGAGGTCTCGGCTCGCGTGCCCTGCCTCAGAATCTCCGAACTCAACCGTTTAGTGTCTGGTTTTGAACCAAACACTTGCATCTTGCCTTTGAGAGGCAGGGAATGCCATGTAAGGCATCCCCACACACCACCGGCAGTGGCTGGAGGCCACCGGCTGGTCTTTTTCTGCCATCGGCACTTTTGTTTGCCGGTCGGCACATTTTAATGCCGGTCGGCATAGTTTGTTGCCGGTCGGCACTGTTTTTTGCCGAAATAGCATTTTTGGGCAGCCGACCACTGTTCATCCACTTTATGGAGATATTTTGTGCCAGCTGTGATAGCTGGCACCAACTCTCCCCCCCTCCATACACGTGTATGGATGGATTTCCCTCTAGCCAAGCTTGTTGTATAAGCTTTGCAAGAGGGAGTCCTATAAGAGAGGGGCTTTCCTCTTGGTTCTAGGTTAGAAAAACAGAAGCAAAAACCAGCCCTTAGCAATATAGATACATATTATCTCTATACCTCCCCCTCTCTCCTCCTTTGTGTGTGTTTTTTAGCTCAAAAGGTGTGTTTTACCTTACTTTTGCACCATTACACACACCATTACACCTTACTCCGAGATTGAGGGACTTGGAGGAGTTGTTTCTTGAGTTTTGGACTGCTTTTGATCCAAAGAAGGAGGCTAGACAATTTGTTCTTCAAGGGTTCTTCAAGGGTGAGCATCTTCCTTTTTATTCCCCAAACTTGCATTGGTTTTCTACCAATTTGTTTACTGTTTTAGCTCTTGTGTATAACATGAAAAAGGCTCATATTTTCCTGCTCTAGCACTTTCATTAAGGTCACTTTGTGGTTAGAGTGCAAACTCATCCTCATAGGCCTTGTTTGGTCTATTTTGGTGCCTCTTTGATAAGGCTTTGTTCACTTCAGCATTTTGATCCTTTTCATCACTAAAAATCAGTGTATTTTAGTGTCAAAAAAGGATGGTTTGAAGTCTTGCATAGGGGAGGGACACCCCTCTCCCTTCATGGTTTGTTTACTTGCTTTTTGGGCTCAAAAGGATAGCATGTGTGCTTGTTATTTCTTGGCTTCATTTCAGTATTTTTTTAGGCATCTTAGGTCATATATAACCTCTATTTTTGGTCGGATTTGGGCCTCCTTGTATGCTTGTAATACTTGCTTTGTATTGCTCCATCTTGCTTAAAAATACATCCCATGATTAGGCCATGATTCTTGTGAGAGTTGGCTTAGTTCCATGAAGCTTTTAGTATTGTCTTTCCATGCTTAAAGTTTGTTGGTTATCCATTTGATCATGCTTGACATGTTTGTTAGGGTTGCTTTGTATTTTAGCTTAAAAGCTTTGAGCATGTTGACCTCTAACATGTATGTTGTATTATTTCCTCATGATTTAACATCATCTAAGGACCACATTTTAGTCCAAGAATCATGCTTGTATGTGTGCATGCATGGCCTCTTTCATACCTTGAGGGTGTGTCCTCTTATGCCTAGAGTGAGCCTTAGCGCATTCGTTTCATGGGGGGTACTTAGCTGCCATATTAGGAGTTTTTGGGTCCTATTTTGCATTGCCAAGACTCTGTTTTTACTTGTTTTAATCATGCATGAGAGGTCATGTTGGTGGGGGGAGTTGTCTCCTTTTGTGCCTTAACTTTGGGACCATAAGTTTGCTTGTTAACATAAGTTGATTGTTATCATTTTGAGCACTTTTGGCCACTGTTTTGAGAAGGGTGAGGCCTGCCCCTTTGCCATTTTAAGTCCTCTTGCATGCTTTGCTCCATGTTTGTTGCATAGTTGTTCCATTAAGCCTTGTAGCTTATCAATCCCATGGTCAAATTGGTCCATGTTTGCATCATTTCTGTACCTTGTATGCTTAGCAATTGTACATTTGTCATGTTGTGTGCATAATGTTTGTTGTGCTTTATATCTTGGTGGCATGATACATTTGAGCCTTGTTGAGCATTACATGCATTGCATTACTTGGTTTGGGGTGTCAAACTAAGTTTGGGAATCAAGGACCATTCATACTTTAAGTGATGCAATGTGCCTTCATTCCCGGTCATCGGGACCTTTGACTCCAACTTGATAAGGCCTCGGTTTTCATGTTGTTTGTTGCATACATCCATACATTAAGTGGAAAATTTGATCCCTTGAGTCATCATGCAACATTGATGGCTCAAAGGTCGAAGGTCATGTTTCTTTGAGTTTCAAAAATGATAAGAAGTAGGACCATGCTTACATGTGTCCAAGAACTCCATGCCATGCACTGTCTGTTCTCTGTTTTGCTGTCAAATTGTCTTCTGCAGGAAGTTTCTGCGACCGGCAGAATTTTAGTGCCGACCGGCACTATCTGGAGTGCCGATGATCCGATAAAGTGCGATGGAATTGAGAAGTGCCGGTGGTAATTCTGTCTGGCTGGTGGTGCTCTGCTGGATGCAGGGAACTTGTTCCAGTGCTTTGGCATTTTTCAGAAAGCGAGGCAGTACAAACAAGAGGAGCAGGGGTACGGTACGGGTTTTTCGGCGAGCCAAATTCCGAGCATGCATCATCTGTGCCACCTGAGCAGAGGCTGTGGCCACCCTCTTCTTTCTTTGCTTCCTTTCTTTTAATTAATTAGAAATTTTGTAATATTTTAATTGTTCATTATTTTGGGACTGTAATATTAATTCGAACCTCTGAGTGAGGGTAAACATGTAAATAAGTGTGGGTGAGTGTGTGTATGTCTTCCAATCCCATTTATTTCTTCCCTTTTATTTACCTGCTTATGATGGTAGATTAGGCATTTTTCGAAATTAGCATACCTTATGATATGCATGCGTGCATTCATGCTTTGTTGACATGCACCAGGCTCGGTACATCATACTAACCGCATTCGTATTTTCAAATTTCAAAATTGAATACATGGATCAATTGGTTTGCATATCATATGCCAATATTTAGGTTAACCGAGCCTAACTAAAATTGCATCTTGTTTGTGTTGCATTAGGCAAAATAACATGAACTAGGACATGCACAATTGCTAACTAGTTTATTGTTTTGGCACGGAGTACAATGTAAGTGGTTATGCTTTAGCATCCAGCGCGTGTGAATGTTTCCATAATAGTATGCTTGCCATGCGGCTAAGTGTTTACATGAGATTAAATTGCTGAATGCCTGTGGGTGGAGGTCAAAATTGCTTAAATTGGATAATGCGTTAAAACTATATTTGTTTTTGAGCCCACTAGATAGTGGTAAAACCGTCTTTTCCAAAAACCCACTTGAGGGTGGCAAAATCTGCATTTTGACCTACTTGCGAGTAGCAAACCATTTCAAAACGACATGGAATTGTTTGTTCCATTTGGGCAATTTGTCTATACTTGTTTGCTACGCGCATAACATAGTAATTCTAGGCTATAATTGGAATAAGAGCACATAACGTTTCAAAACTGGATTACACGGTTAGTAGAGGTTGGTCTTCGGACCAGACGAGAGGGGTGCTCATAGCTGACCTTCCCCAATCGTACCCAAGCTCCGAGCCGAGACAACTCCGGTGATGACGGACATGTGGCCTTCGGCACCGAGTCAGGGTTTCCTAAATTTCCCCATTTTAAAAATATTTAGGTGGCGACTCTATATCACTCCGAGTTTTCCATTTTTGGATTACTTTTTCAAAAATCTGTTTCTCAAAACGATTTGCCAGATTTGGACTCTTTGGTTCAGATTAAGAACCGTGACACAAATCGAGTCCGAACTGTGGTAACCCCAAATGAACAGAACGGGACCAACCCTCCCGGGATGTTCGGGGGACGTCCACAGTGACACGTGTCCAGGCAAAATCATAACACTCCCAAACGTATATTAACTTGTCATCAATTCAAAAAATTTCTTGTGTTTTTTTTATTATAAATTTTATAACAAGCTTCTTGTTGGTAACTAGCCCTTGAATTGAATAAACTGCATATGCTTGTGTTACAAAAGTCAATGCGGTTGCTAATCTAAGAGATGAAATGATAAGTACACACATATCGTGCTTTTATAGCGTTGCTCAAAATCAATCATGCCATTGAATGAAGACACTAATCCATGGCTCCAAATTCAAATTCCTCTGTTTTTTATTTTATATTATTTTAATAATAAATTTATTATTTATTATTAACAAGTATCGTTTAGCACAGGAGGGGAAAAGATGGCTGCGACAGTTACTATCGGTGGCATGCTTGTCTCTGGCTGCCAAAATGAAGGAAACAAAAGCTCCTCTTTTGTTAGACTTACAAGTATTAGAACCCAAATTCATGTTTGAGCCCAAAACAATTCAATGTATGGAGCTCTTTGTCATGGCCAAGCTCAGATGGCGGTTGTGAGTCATCACCCCCTTCGATTTTGTAGATTATTTCTTTGCTATGCCTATTACACAGGTAAGAAATACTTCTTTACATATTTTTCGTCAATTCTCAGATCATGTCACTGTAGTTAATATACATTAATGGATCAAATTGATGGTTCTCATCACACACATACTCATTTAGTGTATGCCAATGCTTGAAATGGTGTGTGGCCTTGCTACATTCGGGGAGGTTTCTTCTATAACAAATATATGATGCACACCAGCAATCATTGCATTATCAACATGAATGATCGAAACTGGATTTTTTTTCTTTATTTATTTATTTTGACTAGAATTTCCTTGTTTTTATTATCAATTGACTTGAAGCTTCTTTGTTGACTCATTTATTTGGTATATTTTAAATTTTATTAGCAATGTCAAATATTATGTAGTTTTGTTATTTTAATTAAAACCTTCTTAATCCTTTTCTTTTTTCCTTATATTTTTTTCCCTTCAGCTCATTTGATACATGCTTTCGGTTCTTTGAGTAACACAATTTTCTGCAAAATTCCAATCTTATAACATATATCTAGATATTTTGATGCTAGTTCTCATTATGCACCTTCATTCTTGCAAAACTATCGTCACACTTTTTCTGCTCTACCTCGTAAAAAAACCAACAGAGCTAATTTTGAAAACAGAGGAACCTTTTAATGTTGAATACTTAATCACTACATCATATGAAGCTTGATTGTGGGGAATAACTTGCCAAAATATATTTAGTTTATGCTTTTCTTTCCTGTCTCAATCATCTAAAAATATTCTTTGCATACCTTCTCTTAAAAATAAAATTGTATTCTCACAAATAGTTTATGGCAGTAGAGAATTGTATTTGCATAGTGGGATTTTTGCTGTTGTGAATTCTCTGTTTTAAGATATGGATAGGGGAGAACCACAGTACGCTCTGGACATTGGATGTTTACTGGACACACCATTAGATGCGTCCCAATTAGGAAGTCTTCTATGCCTTAAATTGGCTTGATCAAGTGATTTCTGAGTATGGAAGACATCATCAATTGTGGAAGAATCATCAAAACTTGTGTGAATAATGGTTTTAACATATAAAAGAACAACTAGAAGTAGATTTTAATTATCTGTTATTTGTTTGGCCTATTGCATTTATAGAGCATACTCTGGCTAGAATATCATCAAGCCACTTCATATCAAATGGAGGCAGCAGTTCTTTTGCTGATCCCCACAGTGGTTCTATTCCCACTACAGTGGAGATGGTGGAGGTATAAAATTAGTTTCTTCTATTGACCCATGCAATGTATTTAGACCCCATAAACACCAATCAGTTTGATAAATTTATTTTTTGTTGGATTGACTTTAGTTGAACTATTATTGTGTTTGATATTTTTTGTTAGAATGGAATGTTATTTTAAAGCCCTAACATGCTTCAATCTTCTTCAAGATCCCTTCTTGTTCTCTGCCTCCTTTTGTTGTCGCCAGTAGTACTAGAAGCCATAGCTGGCTTCAATAAAAGAGCCTTGTTCTTTTAATTTATTATGATGTTCTATAAAATTGTTATGGTATTATGAAGAATGGATGTACTTGCAATTATCTTACTTAGTCAAGTAGGGTTACAAGAAAATTTCACCTGATCTTCTTAAATGCTTATGTAAAAGACATATAAGATAACTGAAAAAAAGAAAACACACACACACACAACATATATATCTCTGTG
Source organism: Camellia sinensis (assembly GCF_004153795.1). NCBI lineage: Eukaryota > Viridiplantae > Streptophyta > Magnoliopsida > Ericales > Theaceae > Camellia > Camellia sinensis. The sequence goes on along the minus strand of NW_021027386.1, from coordinate 1,429,365 downwards.
TCTTCATGTACGGCCATGTCCTTTGTAGATTGAGTTGAGGTGGCCAGTCATTGCAAATAAGACCAATGACTACACCAATAAGTAGGGTTGTCTTCATACTCCCTATCAATAATTTGTTTCCAATCAAGCTGTTAATTTTTCTTGAAATACATTTTAGGATTGGGGAATTCTTGAGCATGTAGAAGATTAAATGATCTTTAAAGTGCTGCTTTGTATTTGTGCTATTAGTTGGAGTCTGCCATGCCGTACCAAGTTGTTTTCAGTGACCCCATTTTCTGTGACAGGTTACCCTATTTCCAAAGAAGCCTTTAGATGGAGCTCATGAGATACAGAGCTTTTGCCTTGGTCATTTTAAGTGAGTGAGTTTTTTCTCTTCGAATATGTTGCAGAGCAGATGTGATTTCCATGAATAGTTTTCTGAATAGTTTTTCTCTACAATAGTGTATTAAAGCACTTTTCATTTATCAACAAGAAAAGCAAACAAGTGTTGCAATTCTTTGTAATAATAGTCTTTCTTATTCTGTGTGCATTGCAGGTTTGCTCAAGCCCTCTCTATTGAACATGGAAGGTTGCCCTATTACTGCAGCATGCTTGGACTCTCTTGCAGGTTCACTTTTGCCTTTTCTTCTCCTTTGAGTCATCGCCATTTTAGTTATGTTACTGAATATTGTGATAAATATTGCATTTTGAGATAAGGGTATGTGGGTTGGTCAGTATTTTCCCCTTCATTTTTTGGTTGGTGACTTGCCAACAGTAGGCTTATAGTTTATGTTGATGGGCTTGTGAAAATAATTTTTTGTTGTTAAAATCCTTGGGATTTGATTGCCTAATTTCTGTAACACAACAAAATTTTTGTAGGTCCACTTTAAGGAGAGGATTCTGGCATATGAACTTTTGTTTGTTAATGCACAAAATTGGGATTCCAATTAAGAAAGGGAATATAGAGCTCAATTACAGTTGCCAACAATAGGCTTAAAGTTTATATTGATGGGCTTTAGTCTTTTTTGGAAAAATAATAAATAAAGAAATGTAATAAATCCCCTAAATAGAGCTTTCTGTTTAATTGAACGGAGTAGAGTTGTTAGTCTTCTGTTTAATTGTGGATTCTATTAAAACCTAAATTGTTTTTAAAGCTTCTTTTCAATTTTGGACGAAAACAAAAATTTTAGCCCTAGTTTTTGTTTAAATACTATTGAAGGAGTAAAGTTGTAACTTAAATCATAGATTTGTGTTAGGAGCAAAACTCTAACCACCTCTACCAAAAAAAAATTAAACAATTAAAAATAAATAAATGCAATCAAGTGATTAAGAAAATTAAGTTTACAAATTCTTCAATTTATGTTTATTTTGGTGAATCTGATTGTAATTTATGTTCTGATGCAGGTATGTAGACCAATGAAGACTAACAGTGAACTCTCTCATCAATTTGAATCAATTTGAATTTAACTCATCCAAACTTGAAATTTATGTTACAGGCAGGAATAAATTTTTGAAATGCAATCTAGTAAAGTTCAATAGTCTCTTACTTTGGTGATATCTTGAGCTGGGGATAATTTTCTTGGTAGTAATTTGCCATCTCTTGTATAGTTGGATCAATCATTATAGCTCAACACTTCTTTCTGGATTAATGTCTTTGTTAAAACATGATTTGTGAATATGTTATCTTGTGATTAATGGTGATTGGATATTAAATTGAATGAGAAAGTGAACTAATATTGTATTTGATATTTGAATGAGAGTTATTATTTCATGTTAGTGTTATTTTTCAGATTTTTTAGTTCAATCATATAAAGTTAGCACAAATTTTTTTTAAAAAAAAAAGAGGCTATCACGGCGTTTCTTAAAACGTCACTAAATATTATATCAACGGTTAGATTTTTCAAAAAGAGTACGACGGCGTTTTAAAAAGGTCGCTAAATAGCATGGTGATGTCATAGTGAAATTTTTAGAGGCGTTTTTATAAAACGCCGCCTATAGTAATATAGCGACGTTTCTAAAGCGTCACAAAGTTATAGCGACGGCCGCATCTTCGGCGCTTGGTGCAAAACGTCACAGAAGGTTTAGATGGCGTTTTTGGGACCTATAGCGGCGTTTTTTAAACGTCGCTAAAACCCTCATTTCCAGCAGTGAGTGAGCTATATTTTCCCACTCTAATTGTATGTGGTCATGATTCTTGTTTTCAAACATTACATGATGTAGATAATGTAAAGATGGAAGGTGATAACGACATTGAGGATGATAATAATCATGTACAAACAACTAGTTGTGGCGGTGAGGTCGATGGAATGCACGATTCTGTTTCTTCCCCTGCTATAGGTAAAGAGCTTATTGTATAAACTCTTTCTTACACTAAATTGATATGATAGGATTTCATTAATTTTCGGACTTTCTGCTTATTGCCCTTTTTTATATCCCATTCATGTGATTCACTCATACTCTTTGTGCTCACCATGCAGTGGCTCACTGTCAGATGATTGATGTCATCCTGAAACTTCTGTATCGAGGATTAATTCTTAGACTCAGAATGTTGTGATATCTTCTAATTTAAGGCCTTCAGATTGTGTCAGGAACGGATCAGCTGCTGTTGTGGGTATGATGCTTCTAAAATCAGACCGGAACTTCCATTTACGCAGGTTGTTTTAGCTTCAGTAGACTGAGATTATTTTCTAGTTACTTTCTTTTTAATCCCTATAATTTTCAATAGAAACAATCTTGACTTGTTCTCTATGCTTGTTATCGGATGCACCACTTATGACAGAAGGCATGCATGAGGAATGACTTAATGTTGTAGAAGCCTTGGGTTCTTCATTTGTGTAAACTCTTCATCATATGTATTATGACTCTGGTGAAGATGGCCATTGTGGGCATGTTATTGATATTATGACTGCTATCACTAATTATCTCAAAGTATATTTGAATGGTTGCATCTTAGATGTTTTGATAAAGTGGTTACCACTCCACTTGCATTAACTTTGATTCAAGTAAAGTGGTACCAGTTTACTTGCTATTAACGTTGATTTAAACCTTTCATTTTTGTTGATTTCATCTATTGACAAGGCTTCTTTCTTTGTGACAGTGATTTATTATAGGAATTAGCTGACGCAGACTGGGACGGCCTTGGATTTGCACTTAAGCCTATTAATTATATGTATATCATGAAATGTTCACAAGGGCAAAGCTTTACTAAAGGTGAATTACAACGTTTTGGGAACATTGAGTTGAGCCCGTCTGATGGGGTATTAAATTATGGGCAGGTCAGTTCTCTAAACCTTTAATGATATAAACTCATAATTTGAAATGTTCTTATAGCATAGACTTTGCCTTTTGAATAAATAAATAAATAATTTTTGAATAAATGAACTCTATGGATTCGTGTGATATGTAAAATTGAAATGGGCATGTGTTTACTGCTTACCCCAGAAGCCATTCTGATGGGGCGAGCTGTTAGAGCTTACAAATTTTATATGGATTTCTCAAATTAGAACCTAAAATGTGATTAGTTTAACCTATTCTTCTTGCCAACCATTACAAAATGCACAAGTTTTAGTTTTGCTTTTAGAAGCACGTTTGATAAGAGAATTGACCCATGCACGTTTGGGGCTTTATTGTCTTCACTTCTAGATGAATTTGTCGATACTGTTGATGTTGTAGCCTTACCATCTGAAGATTTTGTTTAAGAAACGAGGAGGAAATTGGAGTTCCTTGAAATGCAAGAAGAACTCATCAAGGTTAAAAATGCTATCCAAAAAACACAAGGAGATTTGGTGAACATTGTGTGTTGATAAGGTTGTTAGGTGACCAAACTTCTGATCTCTAATATTTCTATTTTTTTTTTTTCAGATTCATTTTAGTCGCAATATATATAGAAAAATTGTTGTAATAAGAAATTTTTTTACCTTTATAAGATGTATCTGGGGTTGGTAACTTTTATGGGTATATATATATATATATATATATGAGATAGATTGATATTTCTGTTACGTGTTTAAATTAATTTTTTAATTTTATGTAATTTTTAAAATTAAAAAAATTGTTTAAGTGCATGCAATTTATATTTTTGTTGTAACAAATGCATATATAATTTTTATAATAAATAATTATTTGCAACAAATGTCATTGAAAACTATTTGCGACAGTAACAAGATGGTCACCAAAAAACACATTAGCATTTTTTTTCTTTGTTATTTACGACAGTGAAATAGCGGTCGCCATGAGTAGTTTAGGCGGTTGCAAATTATTTACGACCGTTGCTTTGCCGTCGCAAAAAGTATTTGTCACCCCTATATTTGCAACTCTCATTTGCCGTCGCATGAGCCGTCGCAAAAAGTCTTTTACGACTGTATTTCTATTATTTGTGACGGCTTGTAGCGGTCGCAAAAAGTACATTTTTTTAGTAGTGATAGTATCTCGTTAGAAAACTTAATGTCTATTTGCTTCTTTCAATATTTAAAAAAAAAACCTTGGGAGTTGATAAGCAATTTATTCTGCAAATAGGGGACATTCACTAATTGATAACTAAAATTTCAACTAGAAACAAGAAAGACAGGAGATTCATTCAGTCATAAGTTTGAGATGCAAATCTTTTTAAATATTCCCAAATGATTTGCTTTAAGTGAAAACTTGTCTTTATGATTTAACTCTTCAAATTAGGTGTAGAGCTGCTTAATTGTCCAAAGTCTATTGTATTGTTTGATAATCAACATCTAATGTCAATCAAGTTTTTGTTTCAATTTATTTCCATATGAGGCATTGAATTGACACGCAAATTTAATTGCAGGTTTTGATATCAAAACGGTGGCATTTTGATAAACGCTTTGGAAAGTTGACATATAACTGCATCTTTTTAGAAACGTCTTTATTAAAACGCCATAATATGCAACTTTTCTTGCAGTGTTCCAAGAAACTACAGGAAAATAAAAGGAAAACCAAAGAACTATTCTCAAGCAGAATTTTTTTTTGTTTTTTTCACATATGAATTAGAAATGCACAGTTACATAATTACTTAGCAATGTAACAGTTCCTAGGGAACTAATTAAACACCCAATCACAACTCCACGCATATTCCTAAATCAAGTGAACATTCACACAAAAGAACGGGTTCATGTGCATCAAGATGGCATTGCACATTAGTATCATTAAATTACGATATTGATTCAACAATAGCCCTTTTCCTGTAGCTTGTTTAATCTAGGAAAAATGCTACTAAAATCAACAATTCCCATTGAAATTGATTACGATAATAATAGTTTAATTTGAGAGCAATAGATCTCTCTCCATGCGAACCCAACTACCCGGCTTGCTTGATCTTCTCAAGCTGAACTGTCCATGAACAACAAAATCCTTTGAACCTCCAAATCTTTGGAGAATTGCATTCTCCTCCAATTCAACCATCTGCCCCTGCTATAATGACTCATTAGATTAAATAAGAAAATATAAAGCACAAATTGATTGAAAGTCCTTCAGAATCCAGAATTAAACACATGGGAAAAAAAAAAAACATCAACCTTAACGAAGAACTTGAACAGTTTCTGATGGCAGAGCAAGGATTAGAGTGCATTCTCTGTTCGTTGGAGGGTTTGAATGAAGAGAATGGCGCAGAATGAAGTGAGGGACAACCATATAATGGGCGCCCATATATTAAGACGACGCTGTTTCGAAAAGGCTCAGAATTTTCGCGACGTTTTAAGAGACAACATCTCAATGATCTTTTTTTTGGGTGAATAAACATCTCATTGATCTCCAGTGACTGGCGCAGAAAACAACGCCGTGTGACTGAACATAGTCCGTGTGCAAAAAGCGCTATATTTTATACTTAGGCAGCATTTCCAATATATTAAGACGACACCGTTTTGAAAAGGTGCAAAATTTTCGCAACGTTTTAAGAAACGACATCTTACTGATCTTTTTTTTTTGGGTAAATGAACATCTCATTGATCTCCAGTGACTGGCGTAGAAAACAATGCCGTGTAACTGAACATAGTCCATGTGCAAAAAGCGCTATATTTTATACTTAGACAGCGCGTCCAAAACGTCACAAAACAAAACAAAAAACAATAGACCTTTTTTTTTGTAGTGTTAAAAAAAAAGGGACTACATTGAACAAGTAACCAACTCATTTTAAAAAAAAAATAAAGTCATATCAAAGCCACTTGTCCTCAAAACAAGCAAAAAAAAAAAAAGATCATAACCCCATCGCCATGACAGTTTCTGAAGTAATGGTGCTTGAACCTTCGTCAAATTCATGGTGGATTGATTCTGCTACAATTAGGCATATCGTGCAAAACAAGGACATGTCCATGGAATTTACTGAAAAGAAGATTGGTCAGCACAGAATCTATATGGGCAAAAACTCTTACAGTGATGTTTTGGGCATCGGCAACTGTCAATTCTCGATTAATGGCACTTTCATTGTGCTTTATGATGTGCTTTATGTACCCAGCATTCGCCGAAATATAATTTCAGTTCCAGTATTAACCCAAAAGGGTTTTGAGATTAAACTGTATTAGTGAAAGGTGTATGAGTGAATGACATGTACTCTCTTCCTATTGATAATAATAAAGTATGTATTTCTGATTATTTGTTTGTTTCTATTAGTAATAGTTCTTATTTATGGCATCTAAGATTAGGTCACATTAATAAAAATAAAATGGCTCGAATGTTTAAAAGTGGCCTATTGCCTAAAGTGTGTTCTGATGATTTTGATATATGTGAACCATGTATCAAAGGAAAACTGACTAGCAAGCCATTTTTAACACATTGGAAATCATCGAAATTACTTGAAGTAATTCATTCGGACATTGTGACCTTTTAAGATCTAGAACTCATCGAGGCATGGAATACTTTATTACTTTGACTGATGATTATTCAAGATATGGACATATCTACCTTCTTAAACATAAATCAGAGGCAGTTGAATGTTTTAAGAATATAAATTAAGGTAAAAAAGCAACTTGGATTAACACTTGAATAATGATAGAGGTGGCGAATATGAAGCTATGCATTCTTTCTGTAAGGACAATGGCATAAAACATTTGTTTACAATGCCATACACATCACAACAAAATGGAATTGCAGAAAGAGGAAATCATACTCTAATGGAAATGACAAGGTCCATGATGGCTCATGTTAATCTTCCTATTAATTTTTTGGGAGAAGCTTTTTCTGCCGCAGCATACATATTAAATAGAGTCGAAACAAAAGCCAAACCTCTAATTCCTTACGAATGCTGGCATGGTACTAAACCTAATGTTCAAAATCTAAAAGTTTGGGAATGTAAAGCACATGTACTTATTCCCAAACCTTTAAGGGATAAATTGGGAAGTAAAACTCGGGAATGCAAGTTTATTGGCTATGTTGAAAATGGGAGTGGTTATTGTTTTTACCATCCCGAACGTGGATTAATAGAAAGTAGAGATGCTATTTTCCTTGAATCCACTGATCTTGTTACTCCTATTGAACAAAGTGAATTGCTCTCCAAAGGATCTCAAAAGTCTTCACTTTCTTTTTTGTTACCATCACAACCAGTTCTCCCAAAGCCACCTAACAGTGGGAGGAAAAGATAACTACATGATGTTGTGTTACCTACTTCGAATCCTGAGATAAGTAGAAGTAAGAGAGTAAGACGTCCATCCACATTTTTCAAAGATCATTATGTTTTTCAAGTTTAAGAACTTAATAACTTAGTAGATGATCCTATCAGTTATAATGAATCAATGAGTAGCAGTGACGCTACACAATGGCTTGAGGCAATGATTGAAGAACTTGACTCTATCAAGAAAAATGATGTTTGGGAATCAACTGATCTCCCAAATGAAAGAAAAGCCATTGGTTGCAAGTTGGTTTTTAGAAAGAAATTCAAAGTAGATGGGAGTTTGGAGAAATACATGGCCATGTTAGTAGCTAAGGGACTCGCTCAACAACCTAGAATAGACTTTGTAGATACATATTCGCCTATTGAAAAATTTGCCTCAATAAGGATTCTAATGGCAGTCGTAGCTAGAATAGATCTAGAATTGCATCAGTTAGATGTTAAAACAACTTTTCTCAATGGAGAATTAAAAGAGGAAATTTATATGATGCAACTTAATGGTTTCCAGATCCAAGGCAATGAGAATAAAGTCTACAAGTTGAAGAAATCCCTGCCATCTCATGGTATCATGCTTGACATGGCAACAATCATACGCATGCGATATGCTAAAGCAATAAATGCTCACCTAGTACTCCAGGGCAAACCAAACAAAGCAAAATAATTAGAAAACATGCATGCTCTTAACTAATACAGTATGACTAATGAGACACATACAATCATACAATTTAATAGGCTTGGCTACTAGCATGTTATATGATCCAATCCAAGACATGATAAATCACGTATTCGAGTAAGAATTTGAATTTGATATCAGTTAGTATGATGAGCCGAACCCTAAATGCATGTGAGACATGTGTATGCAAATATGGAAAATGCTAAAGGAAACATGATGCTACATACAATCCATCATAAGCGGGTAAATAAAAGGGTGAAAGAAATGGGGGTTGGAAGACATACACATTATTGCAATTTTCCCTCGCACAAAAGGATCCGAATAAATGTCCTAGCTAATTTACCAAATTAACTAAATATTACAATACCCAAAATAAATTAGCTACACTAACTAATTATTACAACACTACAAATTAACTAACTATTCTAGCTAATTAATTAAGTACAACACAAAATAACTAGCTATTCTAGCTAATTATTACAATGCCCAAATTATGGAATTAAAACTAACTAATTAATTACAACTTAAAACTAGCTAATTAATACCAAAAAATTTAACTAAAATTAATTAACTATTACAAGCATAATTTAACGAGCCTCGGGAAACGAGGGACGGCTTATGCATGCACATGAGTTTTTTCCCTTCGAGAATGCCTCTGTTTTGCTGCCAAAAGGGTTTTATTTTGTGGTTAGAAAATTGCACTATTTTCAACTCAGCCTCTACTCTGTTCTGTGAAGAAAATGGTACTGCCTGGCTGAAAAAGGTAGCCGGTAGACCAGAAGTGGTAGACGGCCGTACAGTATAAGTGGCCAACTGGCCACTAATTTTGGGCTTCTCTTGCTGCAACAGAATACAAACAGAATACAAACAGAGCATTCTCAGGGAATGTTTGTCCACCCTGCCTCTCCTTATCATCAGACAGATCAAATGAGAAGTAGGCTCGATTCACAAGCCATCAATCGTCGCAAATTCATTGCGTGATGACTTATGAACCAAGGGATACAATTTCAATAAGTGCATAATGAAAGACTCACAGACCTCCTCCCTATCATGCCTTTGATCAAGTGGTTGACATTGACTCTTGAACCGTTTTCATCAGTAACAAGTATGAAATGACTCAAGACTCAATGGGTTCAATTAACGTCCGATTGAACCCAAACCATTTTATTATCTTACTTCATTTTATTCCAATTTTAATACTTCTTTTAATTACATTTTCATTCCTTAAGCCTTTTAGTCCAATAATGAAGATTAAGACCACTAATGGAAAGAAGTGTCAAACAAAGGGTTGTTTTGGGCATGAGAGAGATGTCATGTCATTGGTAATGAACCTCCGAAGAGATTAAACCATTAAGCACAACGATCTCTATCTTAAGCTTAAACAAACAATTGGTTTGAAACGACTCTCAAAGCAAAGGAAAAACGAAGAAATTAGAGACCTGTGGAGATGATAAGAGATGAACACAAGTATGGAAAGCTTGAAATAAATGCTATCAACTAAAATGGGTTGGTGTCTAATGCCTAAAACACCAAACCTGTGAGGACCATTACACTACAAGCATGCAATACAAAGTATAAATGACATGAACAACTTAAAACAGTCCTAAAACAGGCTAAAACAACACTAAAATTCACATGGAAAGGCTTAAAAAAAGCAAGCTACAATATTGAGGAATTTAAGCTAGTAAATAAACACAAGGAGGGGAGCCAACCCCTCCATTTTTGGGACTTCAAAACATCATTTTTAACCTCTGAAAACCTTTGAAATTCAATTGTAAAAAGCTCAAAAAAATTTAATGAAAAGGTGGGAAACACAAAGGTAAAAGCCTAGAAGACAAGATTCAAAGAAAGGTGGTCCACCCCTCTACCTTTTATGGCTTTAAACCACAAGTTTTAGCCCGTAAATACAGGTGAAAAAAAACAGCCCAAAAACTGTAAGAAAATGTAGAAAAGAAATAGTACAAAAGAGCTAGGATGTATACCTCTTGAAGAGGAGTGGCCCCTTTGAATTATAAACCAACAATTTCCCACCCTCAAGAGCTGAAATGCAAGCTCAAACACCTCAGCAAAGAACCCTCAAGATTTGGTTTAGAGTGTCTAGGCAAAGGGTATATAAGTTGCAAGGAAAAGAGAGAAATATTTTCCGAGACTTTGCTGCACAAATTTTTCTAACCTAAATTTATGAGAGGTGGTCAAGTATATATAGCAAATTATGATAGGCTCTTGAAAATATCAGTATGAAAACTGTTGATGCAGTGCATGCACCTGTGGAGACAGCTGGCACAATTGGCAAAAAGATCTAGTTTTTTGACACAAATGGCCAGCACGCCACTAAAGCGGGGGTGGCTGTACACTAATGGTGGCTGGTCGGCCACTAGTGGGTCTGCAGGCCCTATAATGGCCAGGCTTAAAAAACGGCTGTTTTGGTCCAGAAATGGTACAAGGCTTGTAGGTTTCCGAGGCTCAAATCTGAGGCTTTCTGCTAAGGAAATCGAGCATTTGACAAGCACATGCATTCATCATTAGGTGATCGATCAGTGGCGCCTAAGTCTTTAAGGGCCATAAAAAATGGGGTGTCTATAGTTGCCCCTCTTTGACAGAGCTCAAAGTCATGAAATGATGTGAGTGAATGTCAAAACCCAGAGACGACCCATTTTGACATGGCCGTAAGACTTGGATAAGCAATCAAGACATAAAATTAAATGGATTAAGCTCGAAAGCTGCCTATGTATCCTTTTACAAGAATTCAAACCAGCATAGTTCAAGGACAAGATGCAAATGATATACACAAAGAATATAATGTGAAAGATGGACTCACACGCTTCGCGAAGCCGACTATGTTGAAAATCCATGGTGTGCAATGTAATAACAAGATAACAACATATGCAATAACAAGACGTCCAACCTCGTTTCACGCGGAAAGAACTAAAAACACAATCTAACCACACCAAAATTGTGAGAAGAGAAGAGAAACCACTTAAGGTTGTGCTTCCGCACACCCCGAGATGATGCGATAAATGCAAAAAGTATGAGATTGTATAATAGATGCACAATGTAACGAAAATGTGCGATAGATGCACAATGTAACAGAGTGTGCAATAGATGCACAATGTAGCAAAAGTGTGCGATAGATGCACAATGTGAGTGAGTGTGATAGATGCACAATGTAGCGAAGTATGTGATAGGTGCACAATACAAATTGATTGTGTGATAGATGCACGAAGTAGATTGATTGTGCGATAAATGCACAAAATAGATTGATTGTGCGATAGATGCACAAAATAGATTGATTGTGTGATAGATTCACGAAATAGATTGATTGTGCGATAGATTCACGAAATAGATTGATTGTGCGATAGATGCACAATGTGAGCGAGTGTGAGAGATGCACAAAGTGAGAGGGTGCGATAGATGCAAAATAAAAAAACAAAGCGGCACTATTGAAAATCAATCCAATGACAACACATGTTTTATGCAACATAATAGACAACTGACATAAGATGTAATTCTCTACTTTCCCTTTGCTCTTCCCATGCCCCATCACTAACCACCACTACCTCCCTCTTCTCCAACCCTTGTAGTCAAAAATCAACCGCAGCCCATGCAGCTGACCACCGCCTCTCGCATTTCCCACTCATTTTCTTCCTTCCAAGAGTCTTTCAACAACAATCCCACTACCATGCAGCCTCTATGGCTAATCCTATACAATCTCGTCATCATTTCTAGCTCAATTATTGTTGTACAAAATGTGTATTTAAATAAAATAAACAGATTCATATTTAATTAAATTTTTATTATAGAACAAGAAATCATGAGACCAAATCATACGACTTGATAACCTGAAAAATATATAAGAAAACAAAATATTGAAATAAGAAAAAGAAGCAAACCGAAGCTTGTGTGATACCACAGCCTCCTTAAAATAGATTTGCCGCCTCACCATGGGTGCTGGGGATATGTCAGCGTCTGTCTCCCAATATACGACGGTTAGAACCCTTTAAGTCAGAAGCACCTTCTGGTTATCTCCAGCGAACTGACAATGGCAACACTCTCTCACACAAGAAGAATATTATAAAAACAATCTGACTGTATAATTTGAGATAGAAAAAAAAATGTGTCCAAAACCAAAGAAGATAGTCTCCTTTTATACACAATGGAGAAAAGATGAAAAGCCTTCTAGCCATGAAGGCTAGCAACAAATGTAGGCAAAACTGCCCAACTAATGCAGAATTAATCTTGCAAAACTAAAGGAGAATAAGTGTGTAAGTTACACACTCTATATGCACGTGTGTATTTGCAGCCCCCAAACAAACCAAGTCCAAAAAAGATTAGGTTGACAGGCCACCAATCTGGCCTAGCCCAAACCTAACCCATTCTCGTAAGCCCAAGTCCCAAGTTCCAAGATCCAAGATCCCCAGACCTGGTCCTAGCCCCGGCCCAGTCTAGGCGGGCGAATGCCTCACGCGTGTGGCAATTTTTGCATAACCAACTTGGATCATAGTTTTGGTTCAAGCCCATCCTTGAAGCATCCATAACTCCCTTCCTTTTGAAAATTTGGATGCCCCGAAAGGCTCATGCCCTTATCAAAAACTTGAGATTTAAATACCCATTAATGCTTTCCTCTACAATCAATGTGGGATAAGTGGTTATACACCAGTCTCAATACCTCATTCATGAGGCCAACTCTATGAGACAATTTCTCATTTGACTCTCAATGATTTTTGGTCATTCTTTTTTGGTGTAAAGATCTTGTTACAAAGAATCTAAATCCATTTGATCACACCTCAATCGATGGTTGGGACCTACTTTAATTTTACATTAAAGTCACCATAAAACCAATTTTCCTAACAATCTCGTATTTAAATAAAAATTGACTGAATAAAGAAAAACGAATAACGTTTAATAACAAAGACTTAGAGAGAGCACATAGACTAATCCTACATCAGAAAAGGTAGTTGTTGGCCTTGAACCTTTCATAGTGAAAGCCTATAGGATTTACAGGCTGACCAGTGTACGCGATGTCTTGAACTGTTTTGCCGTTTGTGTAAACTGAGACAGTAGACCTCACATAGGAGTTAGTCCAACCACTGTTCTTGTTCTCACTAGTGTGTCCAGTTTGGCCCTGGAACACTCTTCTAATTTAGTGAGTGCTTTTAAAGAATTTAGCCTTACCAATTCTTAAAGAAGCAACCCAACTTCGAACTCACATAGGTGACCTCTACAAGGTATCTCACTATACCACTGTGACTATTCACTTCAGTTAGGTTATTAAAAGCATTAGCTTAACCTTCCACCCCACAGGATATCACTATATAAAAGAATGGGCAGAAGAATTTACCTCTTCAGTGACTCACCCGTTACACACAGTTAGGTTGTCTCTTTGAACCTAGATCTTGGGATCTCTAGTCAACTAGGTTGGGTTTTTTTTGTTCCAGTAACATTTACTAAAGGCCTTAGCCCCATTTGTTTTGACAACATTTTTACTAACTCTTAAGTTAACCTTTTGGTTAGCGAATTCGCAATATTGTCATTAGACTTTATGTAGTCTAGAAAGACAACTCCATTAGAGAGTAGTTGCCATATGGAATTATGTCTACGATGGACATGCCTAGATTTTCCATTATACATATTACTCTATACCCGTCCAATTGTCGATTAGCTATCATAATGAATACAGATAGCAGGCATAGGTTTCAGCCAACATGGAATACCTTTAACAAATTATTGTAGTCATTCACCTTCTTCAGTTGCTTTATCCAAAGTAATAAAATCAAATTCCATCGTTAATCTCAATATAGACGTTTGCTTAGAAGATTTCCAAGACACGATTGCTCCTCTAAGGGTAAACACATAACCACTAGTGGATTTGGAGTCCTTTATATTAGATATCCAATTTTACGTCACTATACCCTTCTAGTACTGCTAGGTATCTGGTATAATACAGCCCATAATCCCGGATGTAGCGTAGATAACTCAACACCTGCATAATACCCTTCCAATAAGTAGCATTAGGATTACTCTTGTATTTACTAAGCCTGCTAACAAAGTAGGCTATATCAGGCCTTGTACAGCTCAGCAAATACATCAAACTCTCAATGACCAGAGAATATTCTAATTGAGAGACACTCTCACCGTTATTCTTGGTCAAATGTAGACTCAAGTCTACCGGTGTCCTAGACACACTTGTATTTGATTTACCAAATTTTCCAAGTATCTTCTTAACATAATGAGATTGAGAAAGTAGAATACTACTAGATGTTCTAGTAATCTTAATACCCAAAATCACATTTGCAAGGCCTATATCTTTCATGTCAAATTTAGAGCTTAACAATCTTTTGGTAGTTCTAATCATCTCATCATTATTACCAATAATAAGTATGTCATCAACGTATAGACACAAAATAACATAGCATTTATCAGTGTCGTTGACATATACGCATTTGTCACACTCATTGATTCTAAACGCAATTGCCAACATAGCATTTTCAAACTTCTCATGTCATTGCTTAGGAGCTTGGTTCAAACCATACAATGATTTGACATGCTTACAAACTGTCTTATTTTGTCTTGGAGCTAAAACCCCCTCGAGTTGCTCTATGTAGATTTCTTTATCTAAATCTCCGTTTAAAAAAAGCTATTTTTACATTCGTCTGATGTATCTCCAGACCACGTAAAGTTGTTATCGCAATCACTATGCGAATAGATGTTATCCTTGTCACAGGTAAATACGTATCAAAATAATCCAGGCGTTCTCGCTGACAGTATCCTTTGATAACTAACCTAGCTTTATATTTATCAATTGACCCATCAACTTTCATATTTCTTCTAAAGATCCACTTACTCTCCAACGCCTTACTGCCTAGGGGTAGATCAACTAACTCCTATGTGTGGTTTTGTAAGATGGAGTCAATCTCATTTTTGATTACTTCTTTCCACAAAGGACTCTCAAGCAAAGTCACAGCTTCGTAGAAAGTTTGAGGTTTTCCCTCTAACATATAAGTCAAGAAGTCCAGACCAAAGGACTTAGAAGTCTTGGCCCTCTTACTCCTTCTTGGCTCATCTCCCTCCTTATCTTGATCACTACAACTAGTATCATCTTCAAGTTCTTTCTCAGAACTTTGATTCTCTCCTCGAGTTCGACAAGGAAATATGCCCACAAAGAATGACGCATTCCTTGACTCCATTATGAAATTATTCTATATATCTAACATATTAGACTTGTGCACAAAAAACCTATATGCATTACTATGTTATGCATAACCAATGGATATACAATCTACAGTTTTCAGACCGATCCTAATCTGCTTAGGTGTAGGTACTGCTACTTTTACAAGACACCCCCACATTCGTAGGAAATTATAAGACGGCTTGCGACCTTTCCATAATTCATATGGAGTCTTGTCCACTTTCTTCTGAGGTATTCTATTTAGAATATAATTTGTAGAGAGAAATGCTTCCCTCCACAAGTTTTGTGGTAACCCAGAACTAATTAACATTGCATTCATCATTTTTTTTAACATCCTATTTTTCTACTCAGCAACACCATTTGACTAAGGAGAATAATGCACTGTAGTTTGGTGAATAATTCCTGATTGAGCACGTATCTCAATAATTGATGATTCATATTCTCCACCATGATCACTTCTTAAAGCCTTGATGTTTCGGATTAGTTGATTTTAACCTTCATTCTAAAAAGAATAAATTTGTCAATCTCCCCATCTTTATTTTCAAGCAAATACACATAACAAAATTTAGTGTAATCATCAACAATAGCGATGAAGTACTTGTTGCCACCACATGATTGTATGACTTTCAAGTTACATACATCACTATACACTAAATCAAAAGACTTGGTACTTCTTTTAATAGAATGAAATGAAGTCCTACTCAATTTTGCTTCTACACAAGTTTCACACTTATGATTTGGAATAATCTTGAAAGAGGTATGTGATCTAACTTGATTAATCTACACAAAGAATCAAAATTCACATGACCTAGTCCACCATGCCATAATTCAAGGGATTCAAGCATATAAGCAGAAGAAGAAGTTTGCTCATTAACTTCGGGATAATAGTCATTACATTGAGTTTGAACATATCACCCGACATATACTCCTTACCCACATAGACTTTGCTTTTGGTCAACATGACCTTACTAGACTCAAAAACCATGCAGAAGCCATGCTTGCTTAGGAGAAACCTCGAGACAAGGTTTTTACGAATGTCCGGCACAAATAGGACATCGCTCAAAGTTATCTCTTTTCTTAAAGTCATCTTTAGGACTACCTTGCCTTCCTACTCAACAGTTGAGGTTATAGAATTCCCTATGAACAACTTATCACCGTTTGAAACTAGTTCAAAAGTTGTGAGCATCTTTTTCTCAACACAGACGTGGCAAGTAGCCCTAGTGTCCACCTACCATCCCTTCGGATTGGACCCTACCATATTCACTTCTGAGACAACAGCTGACTGATGCATGTCGTTCACTTCTTACGACAGATCCCCATTTTAGCCATGTGAGTCTGGCTTTTGTTCTATGGAGGATTATTCTTATAAGGCTTCTTCTTCTTGCTACAATCAACCGCCATATGCCCATTGCTTCCATAGTTGAAGCACTTTCCATTGAACCTAAAAATAAGCTTCTGCAACTTGTAGACCAGCCTCTTGGAGACACCACCTCTAGCCTCCAATTTCGAGCTTTGCTTGTTCGTGGCTTCTTTTTGACCCCCGAGAACTGGCCATGCTCAACCATATTTGCTTTTACAACGGAGGTACTCCCTCATTTCTTCCTGTTGTCTTCCTCGATGCAAAGCTTGACAACGAGCTCTTCGATGACCATCTATTTTCACTTGTGCTTCAAATAGTTCTTGAAGTCTTTCTAACCATTAGACAGCTTCTCAATCAAAACAGCTACCTAGAATGATTCTCTTAGCAACATTCCCTCCACATGAATCTCATGCAGAATTACTTGGAAATCTTGGACTTGGCTAATAATAGTTTTAGAGTCCACTATTTTGAAATCCAAAAATCGGCCAATGACAAATTTCATTTCCTCAGCATCCTCGGTTTTGTACTTCTTGTCTAAGGCATCCCACAGCTCCTTTGCCGATTTCTTGGCATAAAACACGTTGAACAGTGTATCTGCCAAGCCGTTCAAAACATAATTCCAGTACAAGAAGTCTAACTGCTTCCAGGCATCAGAGCCATGAGTTTTTGCTTGTCTTGTTCATGCTCTTCCACAGCTGGTAAATGCTCACTCAAAAACCTCGCAAGGTTAAGAGTAGTCAGGTAGAATAGTATCTTCTGTTGACACCTCTTAAAATTCACTCTAGTGAACTTCTCTGGGCCCTTATGATGGTTTAGTGGTCCCCCCAGAACAACAGGAGTAGCAACAGGATTGAGTACAAGGGTCACAATAGGGGTTAACAAGCCAGTTGACCTAGGGTTCGAATCCCCACTAACATTTACAGCAGCAACATTAGTCACAGTTGCCATTTCTAAAAAATACAACATAATTTCACTATTTTGTTTTTCCATAAACTAACTTAACACTAGAAAAATTCAAAATTTGAAATTTAACTCAAAGCTAGTCTCACTACTAACTTGAAAATCAAACATGATCATGAAAGTTTCCAAAAAGACTGAAGGGGTCACACCATTCCCACTTAAAACCCTATTAACCTTAGACAAAACTTTCAAGAACATGTTATCTTGTTGTCCGTGGGAAACAAATTTAGAATTAAGTTTTCCAGATGATAACCTAGGTTAAACAACCCAAGTTCCAAATAAACTTACAAGCAATTTAAAAATTGCTACCCAAATTACAAGTAATCAAAATTGCTACCAAAACTTTACGAGCAAATATAAATGCTACCAAAAAATTATAAGCAAACAAACTTGTTCCAAAATATTAGGTAATCCAACTACAAGTAGAACACAAGTAAAAAAAAGTTCTTTAATCATAAGAAATTTAACCAATCTAAATAAGAATTATTTGGGTCTAAAAATTTCTTTCCACGCTTAGGTATTTATGTTCAAAAAACAGTCCTAAATTCTATTTATTTGGTTTTGTTCTTATTTTTCTATTCCTTTTCACACTTCCTTTAGAAAATTTGGATGCCTCAAAGGGCTCATGCCCTTATCAAAAACTTGGGATTTAAATACCCATCAATGCTTTCATCTGCAATCAATGTAGGATAAGTAGTTATACACCATTCCTAATGCCTCATTCACAAGGCCAACTTTATGATGATACAATTTCTCATTTAATTCTCAATATTTTTTTGTCATTCTTTTTGTGGTGTAAAGATCTTATTATAAAGAATCTAAACCCATTTGATAATCGGTGGTTAGGACCTACTTTAATTTCACATTAAAGTTTCCATAAAACCATTTTTCCTAAAAATTTGCTCATTTTGGGCTCCATTCGACTCGGAAAAAAATTATTTCCATCAGTCAGCAATTCATGGTGCAGAATTGCAAGAAACTTAATTACCTAATTGACAGGTGTTTTTGCAAACAACATAGTGTGATTGGGTTTCTATATGGCTCTCAGCCATCTCAATTATGGCCATTGTTGATTGGACAATGGCGACAATGGCCACAATTATTGTAGAAATTTCAATGGTTTGAGGTTGAAGAGGAATATGTTGTTATTGTGGATAGGAGATGCCGGATGGAAAGGAAGAGATGGTGAAATTGAGACCCGAAAAAGGTTTCTTTCAAGTACTAGATAATCTCTCTGTATGGCCCTTAACCATCTTAGTTCATCTTGGTAGTTGGACTTGACACCGTTGATTGTTCTAGAGACATGGAAGAAATTGAGGGGTGGAAAACTGAGAAGGGTAAGGAAATTATCCAGTGCTTGACAACTTAAGATTGTATGAGAATATTAAACCAAATTGATATACGTAGAAAAAGATGGTTGGCTGCCGTAAACTTAGGTTTATGTCTCAGTCGTAAAGAAGTTATTCTCTTATTTTTATGGTGTAGTTAAAGTATCTCTAATGTTTCATTAAATTTGAGTAAAAATTTAATAAAAAGTTTGATATGATATGATGCACTCCAACAGTAAAAAGTAAGTTTTTATCAATTCGGCTGGTCATCCTACAGGTCGTCTGGTGAAAAGTAAATTTTCATCAAATCCTCTTACAAAATTTATAATTCATCCCAAAATCTGACTGTCTGAGAGGGTTGTCTGGCTGGTCGTCTAGCCGGTCGCCCACCAGCCACCTATAAAATTTGATAAAAGGATAAAAGCTCACTTGATTTGATAAAAATATGGTGCTCCCTTCATTTGATATCAATCTGATGAAACGGTCATAGTACCGTTTTCACCTATTTTTTCATCAAATTTAAATATGATTAAATATTTGGTAAAGGATTGGAGATGACCTTATAATGGTGCGCACCATGAAATTATAAAAAATAAAAAATAAAAATTCTTAGTTACGAAATATTGTGATTATGTTACAAATGTTAAAAAATTAAGAATTTTTTTTTTATGACTAATTATGGTGAAGTTACCAAATATGTTACGGAGTGAAAAAAAAATTAAATAATAAATAAATAAATAAATTGAAAACCCACTCTAGGTCCTGTTTGGCAACTTGGCTTGTTTTAGTGACTTTTTGGTTTTTTGGTGAGGTGAAAAATGATAGTATGTTCAAAATGATTTTTTTAGTTGAATATATATTTGTGAGAAAAAAAAAGTAATTGATTGATATGCGTATTGTGACATTTTGACTTTTTTGACTCCTAATTTTTTTGTGACCATCGATTATTTTAACTAAAAATAATAACCAAATTAACAAATTTATAAAAAAAAAAAAATGAATTTATTAACGTAGAGTTTGATTCATGGATTTGGATAAAAAATTAAAAAGGAAAAGAAAACAAGGTGTATGAAATGTCATACTTGAGTTTGGGAGACATGCTACAATTAGGTTGGTGAACATTTGAAAGGATGATTACAACTTGGATAGGATTCATGAAAATGCAGCATCCATAATGATACCAATAAATCATCAATCTCACAGCTGTGACTAGAATTTCAAATCTACCTTTTCATGTGAAAATTTTTATTGAGATAAAGAGAGGATATTCACTATTGCATTCAGTCGTGGTCCTTAGAAAAGACAGTTTAATTAAATGGGTGACAAGTCCTAATTTGTTTGTTTGTATCTTGTGATCCTTAGAAGAGACAGTTTAATTAAATGGCCGACAAGTCTTAATTTGTTTGTTTGTATCTTGTTATTATGCAAAAATCAAATCAATTCTATTATTGATTGCAATCAATGAGAGGAAAGTATAAAAATTAAACCAACAATAACAACTTTTTATACAACTTCTTGTTTGTTCAATTGTTTAAGAGATGGTAGCTCTTCCCTTTGTATATGCAATGTGTTAGGTTTTATTCTTGGCAACCCCATTTGACAAAACTCCTTTCAGTTGTATTTATTTTTGCACTTTTATTTCAGTGAGGCTATGAGTGTTTAGATGCGAATCCAACTGGAATTGTGCCTTTCAGAGAAGTTTGTGATGCTAATGCTTTCAAGATTGCCATTTCGCTGATTATGATGGGGATCGAGCTGCCCGGTCAGCTCGCGGGGGTCCAGGGTGCAGCGCCCCTTGGCGGGTCAGGGGCAGCGCCACGGCGGGGTCGAGGGGCAGCGCCCCAGAAGCAAAATGCAAAAATGCATTCCAAGTTGCCTGTCCGCTCGAGCAGACATTACCCCACTCGAGCGGAGAATCCCTGGTTCCAGAAGTTTTGGTCGCCTGTAAAAGTACTGAGCTGTGTGATTTCGCGCTCGAGCGGATTCTCTAGCGCTTGAGCGGACCTCTGTTATATCATGCGCATATTTTGCTGAAGCCGCTCGAGCGGGCTGTTGGGCGCTCGAGCGGAGATCGCGGGACAGATTCTATAAATTCGCTTGTTGGGTCAGATTTTAGGATTACTACTCCAGATCTTCTTTTTGGGTTCTAGGGTTTATATCTAGGGATACTTTGTGAGTTTTCTTTGATGTTTTGATTGAGTATTCAACTCATGTTTTAAAGAGTATACATCAAAGGTTTTGTTTGTTCTACAAAAAAGAGAGTTGTTCTTCGGTAGATTCTGAAGAATTCGAGCCTGAAGCTTTGGTGGATTCCGGGGTGGCTCATCGTAAAGACAATTCCGAGGTGAAGACGGGTTGGAAGAGGCACATAGAGGTTGGTTCAATTAGGCGTGGATTCGCTAGGTAATTGAGAGTATACCTGTGTAATTCCTTTAAATCTTCTTAGTGGATTGTTTTGTGGCTGTTGCCCGTGGTTTTCTAATCACAGTTATAGGTGTCCAATTGTGATTTTTCCACGTTAAAATCGTTGTGTCATTTTGTCTTGATTGTTTGATTGGGATTGTTATATTCTGCTTAAATTGATACATAATCACAAATCAACATCTGGGGGATTTCTAGATTTTTCACAATGGTATATTGTTTAAACTGTGGAGATGATGGAAGTTCGATGGATGAATAGCTTTTAAGGATGAAGAGTTTGGATAAAGAAGGGATAATTATAGTGCGGTGGTGACAATAAAAATTAATTACAAATTAATGAAAAAATTTATAATTTTAATTATTAATACTTATAATGTTTTTTTATTATTTTGTAATTATTTTGTCTAAGACGTCACTGTCAAGTTATTTCTCCCAATAAAAAATGGTATTTCTCCCAATAAAGAATGGTAAAGACAAAATAAAGATCTGATGAGGGTGACCTTGAGTTTGGGTCTAGGTGGGAACCACTCTTTGCTTATGTGTCAGTATCATCATAATGGTGGTCAATAGTAATACTTGCTTTTACTGGTTGACCGTGTAAAAGTTAATTTGTTAGTAATGTACAATGGCTTCACTTGGGAAGAAGTGTTGAGTTGGGTTTGGAATTATTTTAACTATAAAAAGATAAAATAAATTTTTTAGTCTAATAAGACAAAACATTACATCTAACTCATAATCATTACATTCTTTCTCTCATAAAAAGTCAAAAAATCCTTTCCAAACGAGACTTTTTAGTCCCAAGTTAAAATAACTAAAAAACTAAAAAGCCAACCCACTTCCCAAATGAACCAACTAGTAATTCCAACTTGTAATTCTAATGGTGCAATATAATTTAAAATAGCACAAGAATTAAATTATATAAGTTTGGAGTTAGAGATTAGTTTGCATTATAATATGACCCACGCTTAGGAATAACAATAAGTAAGGTACGGGTTGGAAGTCTCTATCCCACCCCCATTTCTGCTGCCCTACTCAAACACAAACCCAAACCAAAACCGAAACTCGCAAATGCAACTCTTACTCCCAACCCTATCCGTTCCAAAAATATGAGACACAAATGTGTCAACACTAGCCGCAGCCTTTTTACTTTATATATTATAATATATATATATATATATATATATAGAGAGAGAGAGAGAGAGAGAGGAAAAAAAACAAAATAAACCTGCAAATAACTATTGGAAAGATAGTATTTTCAGTGAACAACTATTAGAAAAGTGATGAGAGTATAGCTCACACTCAGACCCAGCAGCAACAACCCAAACAGTTTAGAGCTCAGCAGCAGTTTAAACAGACTTCATTATCATCATCCACATCCATGCGTGAGAAGTTGCAAGCTGAGTCCAGTGATATTATTCCATATCCATTAATAATATCTAACAGAATTTGTTAAGGAGTTAGTTAGAGTTAGTATAATTAGTTAGAGTTAACTCATCATAGTTAGTCTTGAGTAAAAGAGGTTAGGTTGTTATATAAATACCACACATTCATTTGTAAAACAATTAAGTGAAATAAGATCTCAAATCTTCTTTATGGTATCAGTGCCAATATTGCTCTCACGAGTTTGAAGGTCCATCAATGGCGACCTTACCTTCTTCTCCTCAGCTTCCTTCAAATCTTTCACTTCTTATCTCCAATCTAAATTCTTTTGTTACTGTTAAGCTTGATTCTTCCAATTTCATTGTCTGGAAAAATCAATTTCCCAACATTCTTAGAGCTACTAGTTTGCTCTGTTATGTTCATGGTTCAACTGCACCTCCTTCTCAATATATCAGAGAGGTACCAAATGATGCATACACTCAATGGATGCTCATTGATTCACATCTTCTGAGCTGTATTACAGCCACATTATCCTCAACAATATTCACCACAGTTTTTCATTGCAAGACTAGTCATGAAGTCTGGAGCACACTTGAGAAATGCTTTACTTCTCTCTCAAGGTCTCATATTCATCAGCTCAAGAACATGCTTCATAATGTTGTGAAAACATCCTGTTCAATGGAAGAATATCTTTCTCAGATTAAAGCTCTAACTGATCAGTTGGCTATGGCTGCTTCACCAGTTGAAGATGAAGATCTGGTCGTTCTTACATTGAATTCTTCCTGCTGAATACAATGCTTTTAAAACCACAATTCGCGCAAGATTGAATCCATCTCCATCTGTCATCACTACTCTATTCAGAGGCAATTCATGCAGAGTCTGCTTCTAAACAAAATTCTTCTGATCTACATGTGGCTTATTCAACTGCATATCAAGGTTATCCTCAGAAAAATTCTACTCAGTCTTTAGGTTTCCGCAATTCTTTTTCTAGACAATCTCAATTTTGCAGAGGAAACAGATCTGGTGGTAGATATGTCCAAAGAGGAAGAAGAGGTCGAGGTTATCACAACAATTCATCTGATTATCATACTTCTAATGACAAATCCTCTGTGGTTTGTCAAATCTGTGGCAAACATAATCATGTTACTCTCAACTACTGGTACCGAATGGATACTTCCTATCAGTCTACCAACACTAAGACCTCTCATATTTCATCTGAGTTTCAGAACACATTCCAGAATAACGCCTACATTGCCTCTACTTCTTCTTCATCAGACAATTGGTTTTTAGACTCTGCAGCCACTAGTCATGTCACTCATGATCTGCAAAATTTACAATCCTATCAGCCATATCAAGGTTCAGATCAGGTCATGGTTGGAGATGGTAATGCCTTGCCTATTCAGCATAAAGGTACTAGTATTTTATCAACTCATTCTCAAAAATTTGCTCTTACACAGCTTCTTCATGTTCCTAAAATCTCTGCAAATCTCATTTCAGTTCATCAATTTGTGTCGGATAATCATTGTTCTATTACTTTTGATTCTTCTGGTTTTCTGATTCAGGACAAGAGTGACAAAGCTATTCTTTATAGAGGTACTAGTTCTTATGGCCTCTATCATCTTCCAACAGTTCTTCCTAGATCTTCCTCTCATCAAGTCTGCCTCAACACTACTACTGCTCCTTCTACCTGGCATGCTAGTTTAGGTCATCATTCTTTACATAAAATGCAACTGATTTGTAATAAACTGAAACTACCTAAGATTGTTTCTAGTTCTTCATTTCCTTGTAAGCATTGTTGTATGGCCAAAAGCCATCGATTGCCATTTTGTCTACTACTTCTGTTAATAAACCGTTGGCCCTTATCCATAGTGATATATGGGGACCATTTCATTCTTCTTCTTCCATTAAATACTATGTTTTGTTTGTTGATGATTTCAGCAAATTTACATGGCTCTATCCTTTGCATTTTAAAAGTGAAGTTTTTGCAAAATTCATTGAATTCAAAGCTTTTGTTGAAAACCAATTTACTGTTAAATTGCAAATTCTTTGCACTGATAACGGCACTGAATATCTGGGACTTAAGTTTCAAGAATTTCTTCGTACTCATGGCATTGATCATTAGTTGTCTTGTCCCTATACACCACCACAGAATGGTGTTGCCGAAAGGAAACATAGACACATTATAGAAACTACTATTGTGTTGCTTCAGCAGTCTGGTGTTCCTCTTGCTTATTGGTTTGACACTGTTGCCACTTCTGTGCACCTTATTAATCGTATGCCCAGCTCTAAGTTTCAACCAAACTCCTTTTGAACTGTTGTTTCATAAATTACCTGACTATCATTTTCTTAAACCTTTTGGTTGTCTGTGTTTCCCTTGGCTCAAGCCATATGTTCATCACAAGCTTTAGCCCCATTCTATTGCTTGTGTATTTCTTGGCTATATACCTTCAATTAAAGGATATAAGTGTCTTGACTCAAGCACTGGTCGCATTTATGTTTCTAGGCATGTTGTTTTCCATGAGCAAACCTTTCATTTCATTGATTCCTCTGTGCATGTTCTTTTACCTTCATTGTCTCAGTATCAGTCTTTCTTTTGGCCATCTTGTTCTCATTCCACACCAGTTATTCCTCCTACTTCTCAATCAGCTGCACCAGCTGTTTCTCCTACTTCTCCATCAACTGCTTCTTCTCCTTTATCTCATTCCTTTTCACCTGTTATTCCTATTGATTCTTTGGTTGTTGATCTTCAGTTCTATTCCCTTCCTTCTTCTTCTATTGCTCCTTCTCTTAATCTCATTCCTTTTCACCTGTTATTCCTATTGATTCTTTGGTTGTTGATCTTCAGTTCTATTCCCTTCCTTCTTCTTCTATTGCTCCTTCTCTTAATCTTCATCCAATGGTTACTCGATCCAAGGCAGCTCATCACACCTTGTCTGCCATTACTTCTACTGATTCTAAACCATGTTCATATAAAGAGGCTGCTCTGTCTTCTGCCTGGACCAAGGCTATGCATGAAGAGTTTGCAGCTCTTCAATCAGAGTCCACTTAGACTTTGGTTCCTCTGCATCCCACTAAACAGGCTATTGGATGTAAGTGGGTATTTCGTCTCAAACGTAATTCTGATGGTACAATTGCTCACCATAAAGCTCATTTTGTAGCCAAAGGATATCTCCAAGAAAAGGTTTAGACTATCATGAGACATTCAGTCCCGTTACTAAACAGCCCACTATTCGCATTTTACTCTGCTTGGCACTTCATTACAGTTGGCCTATTAAACAACTTGACATCTCAAATGCATTCTTGCATGGTATCTTGGATGAAGAAGTTTATACGACTCAACCTCAAGGTTTTGTTAACAAGTCTAAACCTTAATTTGTCTGTAAGTTGACTAAAGCTTTGTATGGTCTTAAACAAGCACCTCGTGCTTGGTATTCTACCTTTTCGAGCTATCTTCTTACTAATGAATTTGTTATTAGTTCATCCGATTCCTCTCTGTTTATTCAACACAGTACTACTACCATGACTGTGTTACTAATGTATGTTGATGATATCCTAATCACTGGAAATAATTTAGCTCATGTTGCCTCTCTCATTACTCATGTGCACTCTACTTTTTCGATGAAAGAATTGGGTCTTATCAACTATTTTTTGGGTGTATCTATTACTCCCTCTGACTCTGGTTATTTCCTTTCTCAAACTAAGTATGCCTTGGATATTATTACTAAAGCTGGAATGGCTGATTGTAAGCCAGCACCTTCTCCCATGTCTGTCAAGCCATCTTCACTGTCTTCTGCAACTGTGGCATATTCCAATCCTTCACTCTATCGTAGTATTGTTGGAGCACTTCAGTATTTGACCATTACTCGACCAGATATCTCATTTGCTGTTAATCATGCTTGCCAAACTATGCATTCTCCTACTGAAGCTGATTTTGCTTCTGTCAAACATTTGCTGCGATATCTCAAAGGTACTCTTCATCAGGGTCTGTCCTTTACTCCTGGTCCTCTTGTGCTTCTTGTTTTCTCTGACTCAGATTGGGCTGGGAGTATCAGTGACTGTCGCTCTACTACTGGCTGCTGTGTCTTTTTAGGTCCTAACCTTATCTCTTGCTCTGCCAAAACGCAACCTATAGTATCTCGTTCGTCCACTGAGGCTGAATATCGAGCTCTTGCTCAAGTAGCAGCTGAGTTGAGTTGGCTTCAAATGCTTCTCACTGATTTACGCATTACTCATCCATGTCCAATTCTCTAGTGTGATAACTTGTCTTCTATTTCCTTGAGTTCCAATCCTGTTTTCCATTTTCAATCTAAACACATTGCTGTTGATTATCATTATATCCATGAACGAGTTGTCTCCAAACAAATCTTTGTCAAGCATGTTGCCTACTCTGATCAGCTTGCTGATCTTTTTACAAAGGCTTTACCAGTCTCCCGGTTTCACTTTCTTCATGACAAGCTCATGCTGCTTTCTTCCCTTATGAGCTTGCGGGGGTGATGAAAGTATAGCTCACATTCAGACCCAAGCTCACAACCAGATCCAGCAGCAACAGCCCAAACAGTTTAGAGCTCAGCAGCAGTTCAAACAGACTTCATCATTATCATCCACATCTACGTGTGAGAAGCTGCAAGCTGAGTCCAGTGATATTATTCCATATCCATTATAATATCTGTTAGCTATTATTGTAACATAATTAGTTAAGGAGTTAGTTAGAGTTAGTATAATTAGTTAGAGTTAACTCATCATACTTAGTCTTGAGTAAAAAAGGTTAGGTTGTTGTATAAATACCACACATTCATCTGTAAAACAGTTAAGTGAAATAAGATCTCAAATCTTCTTTAAAAAGAAAAGTCCTGAAACACATCCAACACAATTAATTATGGAATGAAGAGTACACACATGCATTGGATAGAACATCAAACATGACCATTACATATTAAAGTACACAAACATAGAAAATCAAGCAAATTACAACGGCATCAATGCTGAGATGAACATTATTGTATGACAACAACAACAACAACAACAACAACAACAACAACTGAATCAACAACATAGAGTAACATAACAAATTGCCTATTTAGCTGCTCATTTCATTCGAAGCGATTGTAAGCATTCCTGGATCGCAAGAATCGAATCCTTCTCTTTATTATTGAATGCACAATAAACATGAGCAATAAAATGGGAATCTTTGTTATAGTATGCCCAATTATTCTTGCTAATCTTCTCGTCACACACTTTACAGTAGACAGTTTTAGAAGTCTCAATGGGAAAATCATAGCAAAGGGTAAGTGGGTTTTTGTGCTGCTCGTAGACAGTATAGGGCGTGCCAGCGCACGCCATGTGGAGATTGAACTTGCAATGAAAGCAGTGGTAGTGAAAGCCCTTGCCAAAGTCACGACAAGCATTGCAATAGAACTTTCCAGATTTAGAACAGGAAGAAGATGAGAGGGTGAGTGTTTTGCCACAATGAGATATGTGTTTGATCTCTCGTCTTTACATGACTTGTGAATGAAGAATTTACAATCTTGACAGCCCCAAGCTTTGCCTACAATGTCTGTCTCGCATATATCACATTGTACTAGGTCTTCCTCCAGCATCTTGTAGCGATGCAAGGCATGGCGATGGCTGAAGTGAGTTATCTCGTTTTTAACAGGGCGTGTATCCTGGCGAACTTTCTGTTAAGAAAATTATGTGAATTATTATTATTAAATCAACTAATTATTATTATTATTTTTTTAAATCTAGAAACTAGTCTAAATTCAACATACTAGTGAACTCACGGTTATTCCAAGATAATGAGATTTATTATGTTTTCATGGTAATTTATCATTAATTTATTATGTCACCATGGTGATATATCTGTTTTATAACTTGTATAGGTTTATTACACTTGGATGTTCAAGGCGCCTTACCTGTGGAATGCTAATTAAATTGATGGGATGTTCAAGGGGCCTTACCTGGATCTGTTGAAGGGTTACTTCTATGGTGGGATGGGAAGAGGCTCAGCAGTAAGGAGAGATAGATTTGGCGGGGCATACCTCTGGTTGTGTTGTGGTCCTTGTGGAAGCTTAGAAATGTTGTGTTCAACGCACTAGTCCCTAATGTGGCTGAGTTATGTGAAGTAATATAAGTTAAGAGTTGCATTATGGTTGAGACCATATTACTCAGATCATAGTTTTTCAGTTCAGGATTTTGTGCTAAATCTTAGGCAAGGGAGAACATTAAAGGAAGAAGGGTGTAAGGAGTTTGTACTGTATTTTTGTCTTTGTTGCTATGTAATCTCTAGATGTTGTTATTCTGGTCTCCAACTTGGTCTTTATTGACGTTATCTCTTATAATTGCGTTGCTTGATGATCATCAATAAAGTTTTTTCGTTATTTAAAATATATATATATTTTATATCCCTAAACTATCGCCAAATTATATATACTTAGTCTCTGAACTATCGATTGAATCTATTAAGACACTCTGAACTACCGATTGAATCTATTAAAACACTAAAATATATAAATCAAGTCTATTTAGTCCATAAACTATCGATTCAATATATTAAGTTCTTAAAATATTTAATTCTAATATATTTAGTCTTCGAAATGATTACAAAAATAAAATAGGGTGAATTAAACTAACGGCCCCTATAGTTTGGGATTTATGTCACTTTGGTCCCTGAGTTTTCAATTATGACACATTTGAACCTGAATTTTGAATCTTATTATAAATAAAGACAATTGAAGATCATATTGCTTAATTTCAAGAGCAAAATCATCAATTTAATAAAATGTAAACTAATTTGTCAAAAATAAATGTCAAAAAATATTTTTGAATTTTAAAAAGTTATTTTTACCCATTAAAGATAAAATTATGTAAAATTGATAAATCTTTTCGACATTTATTTATTTATTTATTTTACCAAATTAATTTCTATTATATGTTTGGATGATGATCATGTAATGTGTGATTGTTTTTATTTTCATTAAATTAGTTTTTATTTTTCCAAAAGCCAAATATGGAGACAACCTTGATATCATTATTAAACCAATCCATTAAATCAAAAAATCCAAAACTAAAAACATTTCATATATTAAATATATCTATTACACATTAAAATTTTAACAACTACCCATTACATGATAATCATCCAAACACATAACAAAAATTAATTTGGTAAAATAAATAAATAAACGTCTAAAAGATTTATTAATTTTACATAATTTTATCTTTAGTTGGTAATTTTTTAGAAATTCAAAAATATTTTTTTAACATTTATGTTTGTCAAATTAGTTTATATTTTATCAAATTAATAATTTTTCCCTTGAAATTAAGTAATGGTATATTCAATTGTCCTTATTTGGAATAAAATTCAAAATTCATGGTCAAATATGTCATAATTGAAAAGTTAGGGACCAAAGTAATACGAGCCCCAAACTATAAGAACTGTTAGTGTAATTTGCTCAATAAAATATAACTAATAAGTATTATAAATTAATAAAAGATCTTATCTATTTAAAAGTTTATTTCAAAAAAACCTTTTTTTATTCTGTATTTGAAAAGTGGGTGTTAGCTTTTCTGGGTGAATTTTCTTTGTAAGGATATAAGGGTAATTATCTATAGTATTTTCTTACTTATTTTCTACCATAGCTACTTACTTGCCTTTATTTAGTACTATATATCGGATTTCATTTATAATTTCTAATTAATTGTCTTTAAGGTTTCCGCTAAGTGCTTTTTATAACTTAGTTAATATATTTTGTTCTATTATTATTTATAGCGATGTATTATTATTTAAATTATCTAATTCTACTTATTCAATATATCTAATACTAATTTAAGCACACAATGAAATAGAATATTTTTTGAAGAAAAATACTTAATTGTGTAAGGTCTTTTTCTAATTTATAATACTCATAGGCATATATTTTATTTTGTAATCTTTTCCGTTTGGGAAGTGGATTGGCTTTTTGGCTTTTTGGCTTTTTTGGCTATTTTAGCCTGGGCTTAAAAGCTTGGTTTGGGAAGGGCTTTTTGGCTTTTTGACTTTTTTGAGGGCTTTTTGGCTTTTTGACTTTTTTGAGTTTTTTTGTGAGAGAAGAATGTAATGATTATGGGTTGGATGTGATGTTTTGTTTGTTATGGCTAAAATAGCCTATTTCGTTTTTTGTGGCTAAAATAGCCAAAAAAGCCTGGAAAAGCTCTTGCCAAACGGAGGCTAAATAGGTTTAAATTAAATATTTTAGGAATTTAGTAAATTTAATCGATAGTTTAGGGGCTAAATAAATTTTAATTTATATACTTTATGAATTGATGATTTAAAAACTAAATAAATAATTCGATAATAATTTAATAGTAGAAAGTGTAATAAATCTAATTATTGTTAACTTTTTAAAATAAAGCTTCCCTCTAGTGGAACTAGAAAGTCCAATTGAGTGGGGATTCTATTTAGGCTCAAAAAATTATTCAGTGAGTCCGATTTCTTAGTACTCTCTATTAAATTATCTAGAGTTATAATTTACTCTTAATATATCCTATATTAATTCACAAATTATTCTTCTTGCAAATTAAAAATCTTGAATTGGCAACCATTGTTGCTTCATAAACTATCAAAAAACTGGTAAATAAATTAAGTTAAGAAAAGAGCATCATAGTAAAACATAATTAAATCAGACAAAACTGTTTGTAATTCAACAAAAACATATCTCAATCTCCAATTTACTCCTCCTCGGAATTCAACATTCTTCTTGTTAATTAAAAATAAAAATAAAATTAAAATAAAATCAAGATCGAAACTTTCACATCTTTCAATTCAAATTAAGCTGCAAACCATGATGTATATATAAATAAATGAGTACATATAATATGGAGAGAGAGTACGCCTTTTTTTTCTTTTTGAGAAAAGATAAAATTGTATTAATAACCATAGATAGAGTGCCACGTACAATGATCTAATAGACTAGGAAAAGAGAGCAACTACTAGAAAGACCAACAAGAAACAACATGCACAACACCAAGTACAACAACTTATCCCAAACAAAGAAGCTTCAAGACGGCAACCCGAACTTCATCGAAGTCCTGCAACAAAACAAGAAATCATAATATCAAGGGAAGAACAAAAAGACAGAAAATTGGTTACTAGTTAGTGGAGGTATGCCTGTGTTTTTAGGGCTTTTAGATGTTTTCAGTTAGTTTCAGGGTTGAAAATAAACTTCTATAAGAGCTGTGTGTGGAGTTGGGGTATCTGAGCAGGTGGTATTGGAGTGTGCTAGTAGGCTTAATTGTATGAGTCAAAGCCTTCCTCTATCTTATCTTGGTTTGCCTCTTGGTGCTAGTCCTAGATTAAAGAAAACTTGGAAACCAGTGATTGACAAGGTAAAGGCCAAGTTGGCATCCTGGAAAAGGAAACTACTATCTTTTGGGGGTGGTCTGACTCTCATTAAGTATGTGCTATCTAGCTTACCTGTGTATTATTTATCCATCTTCAAGATGCCTCAGTCTGTGATCTTGATCATTGACTGTTTGCGGGCTGCTTTTCTTTGGGGTGGGACGAAGTTAAGGAAAAAGATGCATATGGTAAAGTGGGAGGAGATTACTATCAGCAAAGAACAGGGAGGGCTGGGGATCCGAAAGTTAAAGGATGTAAATGATTGCCTATTAGCCAAATGGTGGTGGCATTTTGGTGTTGAAGATAACTCTTTGTGGAAGAGAGTTCTGTGCAGCAGGTATAAGTTTAGTGGTGGGAGATGGTTGCGATTTTCATGCCCTGGAGATTCTTGTTCTAAAATATGGGGTGGGATCTTAAGTGTTGGCCAATCAAACCCTCTTTTGCTGAGCATTTTTCTTCGTAATTCTAAGCTGGTTGTGGGAAATGAGAGCATGATTCACTTTTGGTCTGATCAATGGTTTGGGCAGCAGAGCATTCGGTTGGAGTTTCCGAGATTGTATAGTTTGTCAACAGAAAAAGATATCTCCTTAAGTGCATTATTTGACACAGGAAGAATATTAAGGGACTGAAACATAAATTTTTGAAGGTCATTATTTGCATGGGAGGCCGAGGAATTAGTCAGGTTGGTATCACTTTTGAATCAGGTTGAGTTGGGGGGCAGTGGGGAGCGATGATTGTTTGAAATGGCTGGCATGTCCATCACAACAATTTAGTGTAGCCTCCCTGTTGAGAATGTATGTCTCCAGCACTCCCATGGTGTGCACTGGATTGATCTGGAACAAGGTGGCTCCACCAAAAGTCCAATTTCTTTGTTGGCTAGCTTGGAGAGGCCGATTAAAGACTGCTGTTTTTCTACACAAGATTGGAGTGCTGCATCAAAGTGCTTCACTTAATTGTGTTTTTTGTAGGAATGAGGACGAATCAGTTCCCCATGTTTTACTCTGGCATCCCTTTGTTTGGCAAGTTTGGTCAAGATTGTTGCAATGGTGGGGTGTGCAGTGGGTGTTGCCTGGTAGTGTTGAAGACTTGCTTCATTGGTGGTTGGGATTTAAATGGGGAAATTTTGAAGCTAGAATCTGGAAGGTGATTCCATTGGCAATCATGTGGTCGGTTTGGAAACTTAGGAATGAAATAATTTTTAGTGGAAGGCAACTTCGACTCGATGATTTTAGCGATTTAATTAAGGCAAGGGTGGCATTCTGGGTCAACGCTTACTCGAAGGGGTGCCCTTACTCAGTCCAGGATTTTATCTATAACTTGCAGCAAATTCGTACCATACCTATCAGTTGAAGTCGTTGCTGGGCTGAGTGTCTTTGTTTGTTGTTGGACTGCCTTTGGTTTCATTTCAATTTTATAATCTCAAGCAGCAAGGATTCATAGAGAGCCAGGAGCTTATGAGGTGCAGATATAAACTAGTTGATTTGGAGGCTGTCCTGGTTGCTGTTGCTTTCTGGTGGCAGGGGAGGTGGTTTTAGTATGGTTGCAGGAATTGCTGCTGCAGATGTTTTTTTGATGGCAAAATGTTTTGCAATAGAAATGTGGGGCAAAAGCTGAAATTTTTGTCTTAATAGAGCACAAGCTTCCAAGCTCCAGTTGCAAAGTTTTCACACTCCAAGGGTAGATCTGTGTGGGAGGAAGAACATGAGTAGTTGTCTGTCATGGTCATGGTAAGTAGCAGTTGCAGCAGATTTGGGTCAGTGGTGGGCTGCTGTATTGGTTTTGTTTAGTTTCATTTTGGGTGAGGTTTTTTGTGGTTGGTTTCTCACCAACTTTTGATGTTCTTGTAGATGATAGGGCGGATTTATCGGTGCCAACCTAGTTAGGATTGATTTGTTTGTTTTTGATGCTATTTGCTCTCATCGCTTTTTTCATTGATGTAATACTATTTTGGTTCATCAATAAAAAAATTTCTTTTGCTAATAAAAAAAAAACAAACTATCAAAAAACTAGTAAAAAATTAAGCTAAGAAAACAACATCATAGTAAAACATAATTAAATCAGACAAAACTGATTGTAATTCAACAAAAACATATCTCAATCTCCAATTTACTCCTCCTTGGTGGCAGATTCACCATTCTTCTTGTTAATTAAAAATAAAAATAAAATTAAAATAAAATCAAGATCGAAACTTTCACATCTTTCAAATCAAATTAAGCTGCAAACGATGATGTATATATAAATAAATGAGTACATATAATATGGAGAGAGAGTAGGCCTTTTTTCTTTTCTTTTTTTTGAGAAAAGATAAAATTGTATTAATAACCATAGATAGAGTGCCACATACAATGATATACCAGACTAGGAAAAGAAAAGAAAGCAACTACTAAAACGACCAACAAGAAACAACATGCACAACACCAAGTACCACAACTTATCCCAAACAAAGAAGCTTCAAGACGGCAACCCGAACTTCATCGAACTCCTGCAACAAAACTAGAAATCATAATATCAAGGCAAGAACAAAAAGACAGAAAATTGGTTACTAGTTTAGTGGAGGTATGCCTGTGTTTTCTGGGCTTTTTTTCTTTTTTTGAACGAATTTTTCTGTACTTCTTGATATCTTGTTGTGTGGGCAGTATGACTCCTACAATATGTTTTTTACATAATAAAAAAAAAAAAATACAGAAACCAAAAATTATATTTTGATATTTATGTGAATACTTACCTCATTTTTGATAAATTGTTTCAAAAAATAATTTTAATTTTTATTCTCTTCCATTATTTGATTTTGTTCAAATTTTCTTCTATTTGTAAGTAATAACTCAATAAGAAATAATGATATTGATGATAACAGTGAGTTCTGATAAGATAGATTGGAGTTTTCGAATGAAAAAGAAGATAGAAAGAAAATAATTAAAACTTAAGAAAGAAGATGAATAAACTTGAATATGAAGAACAACAATGGTTGAGGGCCACAATTTTTGTGGCTCAAATAGCTCGAAATTGTCAAAACGACGTCGTTTGAGTACAAAACAACTTCAAAATTGCCAAAACGACGTTGTTTTGGCAATTTCAAGCCATTTGAGTCACAAAAATTGTGGCCCTTAAACATTTTTCTATGAAGAATACGTATGAATGATTAGAGTGTACTATAAAGAAAAAAATTATTTTATTTAGAGTTTAATATGTATTGTTTTTATTAATAAATTTATATTAAAATATAATAAAAATTAAATTTTAAATTTTATTTGGTCATACTTATTATTTAAGTGCAAATAGAATCACCCAAATTGAGGGACTGTAGGCCCACTGTGAAATTATTATTATTATTAAAATAAAACTGTTCTGAGGTGCATCAGTGCCCAGGTACCGTAGTGGTTCCTTTCCTAAGATTTTTGTCAATTCATGTAAGAATGTTGATTAGATCATGTAGGAAATGTTGATTAGATATTGAAAGGAGCTCTGTTACAGAGCCCGAAAGGGTTTCGAGCCAAATTTGGCTCGAATTTGAGAAGAAGAAGAAGAAGAAGAAGAAGACAAGGAGGAAGAAGAGAAGGAGAAGCAGAACTGGAGCGGGCCCTAAAAATAGGGCTAGAGGCGGAGGCGGAGGGAGGCGGAGGTGGAGGCGGGCGGAAGCAGAGGCAGAGGCGGAGGCGGGCGGAGGCAGAGGCGACGATCGGCAGACGACCGACGAGCTGTGACGATTGGCCGACGACCGACGACGAGCTCCCACCTCTCCCCTCTGTTTCTCTCTCTCGCCTCTGCTTCTCAGGTTCAAAACGAAGAAGAAGAAGAAAAGAAAGAAGAGGAAGAAAAAGAAGAAAAAAAAAAATTTTAAATCTTACGTTTTAAGGTTCGAGCCGCATTCGACCCTCACATTTCCGGCCCTCAAACATTTTTCTATTGAAAGTAAGATATTTAACAAGCAATAGATGGTCTTGAAATCATAGTTACCAGATAAATTTGATCCAGTTACTTGGTTTAGGGAAATGATTTACAAATAAATAAATAAATAACTTTTTGCTAACATATATGTTGAAAAAGCATTAAATCAGAATAATTACCCCCACTTATATAGAAATAGTAAAAAATAAATAATGTTATATGTATCAATTGGTATAATAATTAGTGTACTAACATAGTTATGAAATTATCATTTTGAAATTATGATCCCACTCATTATATAAATTACAAAAATTTAAATTAATACATATAACATTATTTAAATTTAAATGCGATCTCAACTTATAAATGTTTTTTTACTCACCCAAAAATATTTTTTTACTCACCCAAAAAAAAAAAAAATGCCTCTTTTATTTATTTTTTCATTTTACCTCTTCACATTATAATTCTTATTTTTTTTATCCTTAAAGCATATGTTAACAAGATTCAAAAACAAAATTATATAAAAAAATTTAGGTTAGTAAGTGGACTTATTATTTAATAGGTCTTATAAAAAAAATTTGTCATAAAAAAAATTACTAATTGTAAGTGTTAGCGACAATTTATAAAAATCATGACAAAAAAAATCACTAATTATCAATTTTTAACGATACATGTAAAAAAATTGTCACAAAATTTTTTTTTCACGATAATTTTACCAAGATTTATTTTTAATAAGCCTTGATAGGAATTAAGTCAAATTATTAACATCTATTGACAATTTACCCAAAATATTTTACAAGAATAATATGAGAGTGATACTTTGGAAATTGTAAGTCGCTTAATGTTGGCTTGGAGTGAGCCAACAACCCCTCAACTGTAGTCTAATTTTGGTCTCAACAGAATTTAGTCTCAATATTCTATTTTCACTTCTTTTGAAAAAGAAAAAAAAAATTAAAAAAGAAAAAGATTGTGATTTCTCGCTCTCTTGTTTGGTTAGGTTGAAGAGCAGAGAAAAAAAAAATATTGATTTCTCCCTAATTTTTTTTTAAATAGACTATAAAAAAGAAAAACAAAATAAAATAAAACTTTACAAATTAAATAACTGAAACAACCTTTTATGATTTTTTTTGTTTGTTTAGTAATTATTTTTTATTGGGGAAATATTTGTTTAGTACTTAGATATACAGTATTAGTATCACATGAAATTAGTAATCATTTTATTTTTTTTCTGTCTCAATTTATTCAATTTTAAAAAGATTCAAAAAGTGAATTGTCAGAGAAAATAATTGATCTTCCTTTCTTTCTATTTTTGCACATTTATCACATCTTTAATAATCTAAACAAGTGATTAAGACCAATCGTTCCTCTTCAAATCAATCAATCCAAACGAACTATAAATTATTTTTTTTAAAAAAAAATAAAAACAAATTGAAGGAGCCCATTGACCTCGAATCCCAATTAATAATAATAATAAAATTACATATAATTTAATTTCTTACCTCCACTCGATGGTAAACCTGAACTACAGCATTTGATCTTTCAATGATGCGAGTAGTGTTTTTCTCTCATCACCAATTCTTTTCTTTTTTCCACACTGTGCCGCGAATGATGCAAGTAGTGATCTTCTTTCTTTGCCAATTCTTTTCCTCTTTCCACGATGCGCACCGAATGATGCGAGGAGTGATATTCTCTCTTCACCGATTCTTTTCCTCTTTCCACGATGCGCAACGAATGATGCGAGGAGTGACTTTCTCTCTTCACCAATTCTTTTCCTCTTTCCACGATGTGCAGCGAATGATGCGAATAGTGATCTTCTCTCTTCCCCAATTCTTTTCCTTTTTTCACGTTGCACCGCGAATGATGCGAGTAGTGATCTTCTCTCTTCACCAATTCTTTTCCTCCTCTCATCTCTCTCTGCAAATGATGCGAATGGTGATCTCTCTTCGCCAATTCTTTTCCTCCTCTCATCTCTCTCTGCAAATGATGCGAATAGTGATCTTTCTTCGCCAATTCTTTTCCTCTATCCATCTCTCTCTCTCTCCTTTTCTTCTCTCTCTGTGCTAGTTATCTTGTGCTACGGATTCGTGGATTCATATAGAGAAATAGTTTGTTCGGACTCCGGATATTATAGGGAAAAAAAAAAAATTGTGTTTCAGAAGGTTAGATTTTTTTTTGTAATTGAACGTGATGTTTGTAAAAGAAAAAATAAAATAATTTCATAAAATAATTATGAAATTAGATGTGATATTTTATTTAGATGTATTTTTTTTTTAATTTTGAAAAAATTTATCTTTTAGTTAAAAAAAAAAAAAAAAAACCCAAAAAAATTCTTCTCAAACACCGCCAAAATGTGTTGAGATGACAAACATCTGTGGCTCAAACTAAACGTTGAGTTTGGAGGAGAGAGAAAAGACAGAGTAGGTGAAGTTTTGAAAGGATTTGGACAACTTAGCCCTAGAAAGGCACCGTTTGGGAAGAAGTTGGTTGGGTTTTTTTGGCTATTTTAGCCACAAAAAACAAAATAGGCTATTTTAGCCATAACAAACAAAACATCACATCCAACCCATAATCATTACACTCTTCTCTCACAAAAAAAGATAATAATATATTTATAAAATATAACTTTTAATATTAAAATATATCAAATACTGAAAAAGATGAATATCATATTTTATATAATTAATCCCTCACCAAAATATATCACAAACGAATACAATATTTCATAATTAAAAATGAGGCAACATCTCTACTAAATTGTGTGAATGGGATGAAAATGAAATACACTTTTTCAAAACTATTGGCTGGTTTTGGAGAAACTGTGGGTTGGTTTTGAAGAAATTGTTATTTTATATTTTTTATATAAAAATAATTTAATATAATAATATATTTATAAAATATAACTTTTAATATTAAAATATATCAGAAGGGTATATATAATATTTTATATAATTAATTCCCTCACCAAAATATATCACAAACAAATACAACACATCTCTATTCAATTGTGTGAATGGGATGAAATATAATTTTTCAAAACCATGGGCTGGTTTTGGAGAAACTGTGGGCTGGTTTTGAAGAAATTATTATTTTATATTTTTTATATAAAATTAATTTAATATAGTAATATATTTATAACATGAAAAATACTTGGGAGCACTAATTAGTGCTCCCACTAATTAGGTGACAGTAGGTCTCGCCATTAATGATGTGATGTTTTGGTCTTAGAGTTGTATTTTTTTTTTATTTTTTTTATTTTTTTAATGCATTAGTGCTATTAGTGGTGGTGTTTTTAATGGGATGAATTATTGTTGTTATAACATATAACTTTTCATATTAAAATATTTCAAACACTGCAAAAAGATATATATGATATTTTAAATAGTTAATCCTCTCATTAAAATATATCACAAACAAATATAATTTTTCATACTTCAATATGAAGCAACATCTCTATTCAATTGTGTGAATGGGATGAAATACACTTTTTCAAAACATATATCAAAAACAAATATAATTTTTCATACTTCAATATGAAGCAACATCTCTATTCAATTGTGTGAATGGGATGAAATACACTTTTTCAAAACAATGGGCTGGTTTGGAGAAACCGTGGGTTGGTTTTTGAAGAAATCATTATTTTATATTTTTTATATAAAAATAATTTTATATAATAATATATTTATAAAATATAATTTTTAATATTAAAATATATCAAACACTGCAAAAGAATATATATGGTATTTTATATAGTTAATTTCCTCATTAAAATATATCACAAATAAATATAATTTTTCATAATTCACTCAATAACAATTTTCATATCAATAATTCTCTCAGTAATAATCTCCACATTAATAATACTATACCTCTTACCTTTGAAAACAAACAGGACATGTGTGGCTATGAATTTGTAGTATGTCTCTCCACTCACTTTTTATTTAGGCCCCATTTGAAAAGATGATTTTGGACTAAAATAGCTACTAAAGATAAAATAAACTACAATAGTTCATAAGGCAAAATTTCATATTCAAATCATAATCATTTCATTTTTTTTATCACAACTATCAAATCAACTATAAAAAAAAAAAAAAAAAAAAAAACCAATCAATTTTTCAAATACAATTTTTTTTGTCAACCTAAAAAAGGCACAAAGCCAAATAACATAGCCAACTTCCCAAATGAGTCCTTAGTGTTTGGTTCAATTGAATGGAGTGGAATAGAAGGATGGTTACATTAAAATACTTAGGATAAATTAAAAACAAAAAAATCCTAGGTTTAGAGTCTTGTAGCAAAATAAACCTGTATTTTTAATTTTATCAATTTAAATTCTAATTTTTTTATTTATTTTTAATTTAAATCATTTATCTATTTTCGTTAAGTAAAATCAATTAAAAAATGAGTATTTTAGTTGTGGAAGCATAAATTGTCCCAGAAATATTAATCGAGAGATCAACGAAGAATTGAGCTACACCGTTCTGAATCTACAAAAGAATAAACAATTTGTGCCTCCCGACTGACGGTTGCAGGCCAAAGGCACTCCGGCAATCAAGTTAGATAACATAAATCTAAATGAAATTGAACAAGTAAAAGAAGTAGTTCAGGCATACTTCTCCTGATGTTGAAGATTACACCATTTTATATAGGCTAACTTGCCACTCGTTTTGTCCAATGAGCTTAAGCCACTAATTTGGTCCAATAAAAGTAAACCACTTGTATGCCCCGAAATCCGTCTGATGCATGTATATTAGAGCAACTTGGCAAGTTGGTAAGTTACATTGCAAGTTATTATTTTATTACCTTATTTCTATTTCTATGTAGGCATTGGGTAGACCCACTTAACATGATTAGTTTTTATCTCTCCGTAATTGCCCACAAGTTTTCGCTTTAGTCGATCGAAGTGAGAAAGAGTGGAAATTTCTCTCTTATCCCTGATAGACTCATTTATCTTTGTTACTTCTATAATCGAATGAATTTTTGTCTTATGGCTGTGATAAATTGATTTCATTTGCCTTTGATTTATAGAACGTGAACATCTTTTTCACGTGCCTTATGATCTTTTCTATGTAATGCACCTGATGTGGTCACTTATTTTCTATATGCCATCTTTCTTGTTTTGTTGATCTACTGTTTTGGACAATTATGTTGGTAGGACTATCATAGGTCTTTCCTTTCTTTGGTTAGATGACCCAGTCGCTGAACTACTGCCTTTAAGCAAGCTTCGAAAGTAGACCCCCATAGGCCTTTTCTTATTTTCAGCAAGATCGATTTTGTTGGCAATTGGTTTTAATGCATTGTTTGGTTTCCCATCATCCTTGATATTGTATCTTATCTCTTTCATTCTTGGTTTGCACAAATCCATGTGCTGTACATCAAATAGGTAGCACAAGTTTGAGCTATATCTATAAGCCATGTTTTATAGGTGATTCATTTGCTATCTCAACTGATGATTAGCTCGGTTAAGGTTTACTCAATTTCTAATGCCTAGTAAGACTAGGGCTTACTTATTTTATAATGCTTAGCTCGGCTAAGGATTACTCAATTTCTGATGCTTAGCTTGGTTAAGACTTTCTCAATTTCCAATGCCTAGTAAGACTAGGGCTTACTTATTTTTTGATGCTTAGCTCGGCTAAGGA
Source organism: Camellia sinensis (assembly GCF_004153795.1). Classification (NCBI taxonomy): domain Eukaryota; kingdom Viridiplantae; phylum Streptophyta; class Magnoliopsida; order Ericales; family Theaceae; genus Camellia; species Camellia sinensis. The sequence continues at coordinate 1,387,575 of NW_021027386.1, read as the reverse complement.
TTACTCAATTCCTGATGCTTAGCTCGGTTAAGCCTTTCTCAATTTCCAATGCCTAGTAAGACTAGGGCTTACTCATTTTCCGATGCTTAGCTCGGCTAAGGCTTAATTTTTGATGCTTAGCTCAACTAAGGCTTATTCAATTTTCAATGTGTAGTAAGACTAGGCCTTACTCAATTTCCAATGCTTAGCTCGACTAAGCCTTACTCAATTTCTGATGCTTAGCTCAGCTAAGGCTTACTCAAATTCCAATGCCTAGTAAGAATGGACTACAACAAAACTGAATTTTTACTGCTTGTAATGTATGTCGTAAAAAAATTTTCACGGCAAGCACACAAATGTCGTTATATGACATGCCGTGGAAAGTTGAGTGTCATTTATGGCATGCAGGTAAAATTGTTAAAAGTAATAAATTAAACATTAATGACATACTTTGTATGTCATATATAATTTGTTACGACATTTTTGTCATGCCATAAATCATCATATTTTCCATGGCATAATTTTGCATGCCGTAGAAGGTTATTTTTAATATATTTATGACATACTTTGTATGCCGTCTATAATATTTTACGATATTTTCTTCCATGTCATAAATCTTCACACTTTTCATGACTTAATTTTGTATGTCGTAAAAGGTCATTTCTAATATATTTATGACATACTTTGTATGTCGTATATAATCTTTTACAACATTTTCTTGCATGTCATAAATCATTACATTTTTCATGACATAATTTTATATGTCGTAGAAGGTTATTTTTAATATACAATATATATACAGGAATATAACATTGCCTAATAGTATGTAGACGGTAGCTTATAAAATGCAACCTGTGAACAAACCAAGCAGAAACAACAACTATGATGTAAGCAAAAGAAAATCTAATATCCATACACCAAACAACCTACATACTAACTTTCATCCTCAACTTCTATCATATCAAGCTGATAACAACCTCAAACATACAAACCAAGAAAAGTATCCAAATCATTAGATTCACTAATCTCTAAAATAGGACTTTAAACATCCAAAAAGCATAACTACAAATCGTAAATCACTTATTCTAATATTTAGTCCAAAAAAATGAATTGACTAGGCCATGCAACTGTACTTCCTATTGCATCTTGAAGATCATACATTTCATGAGTCGAGCGAAACAACGGCACATTGACTGTTACGTGGTTCACACATACTTTCCAACACATAGGTCCAAGGGTCACATGATGCACCTTTGAATTAGGATCCCTTGATGCAATTTGGCCTTCTGCAACCACCAAGTTTGTCCTCTTCCAATGCAATAACTTGCATTTGACATTACTTTGATCCTACAAAAATTAGGAGTATATAAGCATATTACATAACATTCATCCCATTTACCATGTATTAGTTCAACAAATGAAATGAAAGTGTCAAAAAGCTTCAACCAAATTAAAAAATATATATTTATGTTGACAGAGTTAGAGCAGCACATGGGGAGCTTGAAATGTCTGTTTCAATATTACTTTCAAAAAATTAGTATGATTAAACTTCTAAATCTTTTAATTTGAAACATGAATCTTAAATTCCCAAAATACTTGTAGCACATTAACAATGCAAGATGGTCCAAAGAAGGGGTGGCAGGTTAAGAAATAGGCATTCAAGTCCAATCGTTTGTTCAACAAACAATTCAAAAGGTTTTGTCCAATGTGTGTTGAAGGGAATGATTCTTATTCTTTTACCATTATCCAATGTGTTATCATGGTATTTACCATTTCTTGCTTTCCTCTTTTAATAATTATTACATCCATAATACATAAAGATATTAATTTGGAAGAAAACATGCTATATTCAATCTAATTATGCATTCTAGAAGACTACTCTGAAATAACTACATCAAAGTGCAGAGACATATTCAGTTGCCATGCTCATTTTATATTACTACTAATTAAGACTACTAAATTAATTTAATGCTGTGAAAACCAAGAAGACAGAATCATTTCAAAGCTATGGAAAAGAGTGTTACATGTTCAACTTCCACAGATGACTTAATGCCCTTCAGCAATCAAGAAGTAGCTATATATTTGCATAATAAAAGCAAGCTAGCAAAAGGCTATTGCACATCATTGCACAAAGCAAGCTAGTTAAGATGCATTATGCTTGATAATATGGTAGAGTGCCATAGCAGTCTGTACTCTCTGTGGTTTATTTCTGTAACTATTTTTTGGTTTTAATCATAAACATTTTAGAGGTTGAGACGTCTCTAAATCAATTACCATAGCTAATTACCATATCATAACAATTGAGACTTCTAAAAAGAGCATAACTTACCGTATCTAAACCAGTTAGAAGGTTTGCAATTGAAGAACCAACACGTTTAGATATTTTCATAGCTTCAATGCTTTCAGTAACAGAACCAACTTCATTTACCTAAAAAACCATAAAAACACTTCATTAAGCATATAGCTACCACATAATTCCAACAATTAAAGACATGAATAATAGATAAAAATGTTCTGAAAATACTATTTTCACTCATTAAAGTTGGAAGGTTGTTATAAGGAGTAGATCGAAGCTTCTTTGGAAGGGATTGGTACCCCACACTCAAAGACAAACATGCAAGTGATTTAAACATAAAATAACAAATGATTGGAATGAAAATTTACTTGAATTAAATCATCAAACATTATATTATCATGTTTAGCTTTTCCTTTTACATCATTTTGCCTTCTTTCTTTAATGAGCATGGCTCTTATCTCATCGAGTTGTTGTTCTAAGTCCGGCACCTTGCCTTTAAGTTTTGTCACGTGCTCATTTTGGTGTACCTGTACATCAACCTTAGATGGTAATGCCCCAAATCCCAGCCCTCGTACACTCCCACGATGCTCATGACCAAAAGTATGAAAAATCATCATCTTTTTATAGATTTTGGACCCTTATGAAGTTCTTGAACCTTTTTCTGAAAATATAAAGCATGTCTTAATAAATTGATGTGAATGCAAATTATAATACGAAAAAAAAAAATGAAGTAATATTGGTACCACAGTTGCATCAAGCACTTCATTCATGGATTTTCCTTCCTTCCTCGTATGACCTTTAATCCAAACATCAACTCTTGATATGGATGATGGTGCTCGACTTTCTCTTCTCTAGAATATAAAATAGAAAATTAAAATCAACATGATTAAACACAATCTCATAGTAACCATACTTCATAGCCAATTTACAAAACTACTTGAATCACTCTTAAATTTACCATTTCATCCTCTAATCGTGCATAACCTTTACGACTCATGGTGTGTAAGAGGGTTTTCTTCTTCCTCATTGCCCTAAATCTTTTACTCTTTCTCTACATATACTAAAGAAGAATGTCATAATTTATATGATTAATAATTCATAATTGAATCACTATGAGAAAATTTGGTGGTCTAATTAGTTCATAAAAACTAGAGAGTTTCTATGAGGAAACTTACCTTAAATTCTTTGGAAGTTCATTGTTTCACAACTACTTTCTATTCAACCATTTTTACATTATTAGCTTTGGTGAGGACAATATTGTGTGCTAGCTTAGCACTTTTACCAAGAGGTCTTATTTTTCGTGATAGTTCAGATTTGTGTGAGCACCATAATCTGCCAAACTTTTGCATGATGTATTTTCTATGGCAATTATTTATTTTGAATCTAAGCTGCATTTGCATTTAAACAAAAATTTAGTGATTAGGAAAAAACTTGCGTTGATAGTATAATAGCGAATTAAATGTGTTAGATTTTTATTCTTGGCAATCCCGTTTAACAAAACTCCTTTCAGCATTTTATCTCAGTGAGGCTATGAGTGTTTAGATGCGAATTCTACTCGAATTGTGCCTTAGAGAGAAGTTTGTGATGTTAATGCTTTCAAGATTGCCACTTCGCTGATTATGACGAGGGTCGAGCTGAGTTCCAGAAGTTTGGTGAGTCTGCAAAAATACTGTGATCCGTGTTTTCAAGCTCGAGCGTCGAAATCCCCGCTTGAGCGTACATCCTAGTTTGGAACACGTCATATAGTGTCCCCGCTCGAGCGTACACCCTAGTGCGGAACACTTGATATAGTGTCCTCGCTCGAGCGTCCATTCCCACGCTCGAGCGGACCTCGCGATTTCAAATTCGATAAATTCGCAAGTTGCTCCAAATCTAGGATTATTTCTCCAGATCTTCTTTTTGGGTTCTAGGGTTTATATCTGGGGATATTTTGCTAGTTTTTTTTGATAGTTTGATTGAGTATTCAACTCATGGTTTAAAGAGTATACATCAAAGGATTATTTGTTTATTCTACACAAAAGAGAGAGTTGTTCTTCGGTGGATTCTGAAAAATTCGAGCCTGAAGCTTTGGTGGATTCTGGAGTGGCTCATCGTCAAGACAATTCCGAAGTGATGACAGGGTTGGAAGAGGCACATAGGGGTTGGTTCAATTCGGACGTGGATTCGCTAGGTAATTGAGAGTATACCTGTGTAATTTCTTTATATCTTCTTAGTGGATTGTTTTGTGGCTGTTGCCCATGGTTTTTTTTATCACAATTGGAGGTGTCCAATTGTAGTTTTTTCACGTAAAATCGTTGTGTCGATTTGTCTTGATTGTTTGATTGGGATTGTTGTTTACTGCTTAAAATTGATATATAATCACAAATCGACATTTAGGGGATTTTTAGATTATTCAATTGGTATCAGAGTAGGTCGCTCTATTTTTTTTGTTTTACAAATCTATTAGAGCGAGATCTTGTTTGATTTGTGATAATGGATACAATTCGTGAGGGAAATTCTATGGTTCGACCACCCCTACTTGACGGATCCAATTATTCTTTTTGGAAAGCTCGAATGAGATCATTTAAAAAATATTACAAAAAATGATAGTTCTCCTACATTTTACCTTCAAAGAACTTCATGAAATGGGGGTTCAGATAAAGGATGCCATCAAGCAGATGATTATAGTGGAGGATAAGGAACCTACGCAAAAATCTTTTGGTCGCAATCCTAATGCTACCACTAGCAATAACATGGCACAAAAATCTTCAGAGGTTAACTCGGTCACTACCACCACTGCTAAAATGGTTGACCTATTTGCCACCCACCAGCTGCCAATTCAACTTGAGCCCCAAGAAGAACTTTCCACCCACTCTATATGTTCTTTAGTTGTGCCATGAAAATCCTAGTAGAAAAGGGGTACCTTAAACTCCTTGATCCCCGACTATGCGAGGTTGAGTGACATTGTAAATTCCAGCTTCAATTTAGGTGAAAAAATACCGGAATCCAAGATTGTAGGAAAAATTTTGAGATCCTTGCCCGATCGGTTCCAACCAAAAGTTACGGCTATTGAGGAGGCTCAAGATGTTGACAACCTCAAGCTGGATCAGTTGGTTGGAAATCTCCAAACTTATGAGGCACATAGGAATTTCAAAAAGAAACAAAAAGATATTGCTTTTAGTAGTGCTCATAGAGTTGGAGAGGATTCTGATGAGGATTGTGAGATAGATTCCAAGATTACGGTTGCTTTTGTTAAACAATTTAAAAAATCTTTTTTGAAAAAGAATCCTAATCTTTTAGAATTTACTCATGCTCATAAATCTAAAGGCTAAGATAAACTCAAAATTAATTCTATAGCCACGAAGGAGAAAGAAAAGATACAAGGGAACTCTGAAAGAGTCCAATGCTATGAATGCCAAGGATTTGGCCACTTTGCTTCAGAATGCCCCACTCGTTTGAAGAAGAAGAAAGCCCTCGCTATAGCGATCTCGGTTGTCCCTTCCTGTTCTGTTATATTCCGGACTCGGTTCCGTGGAGTTGGTAGTTGTATCTATCTTGTTGTCGTCCTTTAATTCCATTTGTTTGAGTTTTAGGATGTGTTGGGCATGTTTCGAACAGGTGGGTTGAACCTTGGTCTAAAATCTTGTTGCCAGGTTTTTGGTCGTTCCGCTCGAGCGGGCCTTGTTGCATTCGAGCGGAGATTGCACACTCCCAGTATTTCGTGTCCCTGCAAAACTTCTGCAGGTGTGATTTTTACGCTCGAGCGGGTTTTTTTACGCTCGAGCGGTCACGCTCGAGCGGGTAGTACTTTTTGGTGTAAGTTCTGGGAGGGGGAAATCTACGCTCGAGCGGATTGGTTTTCGCGCTTGAGCGGATGTACTTTATTCTTGTGTCTTGGCGCTCGAGCAGGCCTTCTTGCGCTCGAGCGTACCTAGTTTTTTGTTCTTGACGCTCGAGCGTTGTGTTCTCCGCTCGAGCGGGAATGTCGTATATCAGTTGGCAGTTGGGCATTTTAAAATCACTTTTTACATTCTCTCTCTGTCTCTCTTACTTTCTAAAAAGATATTTTGAGAGCTCCTCTTTCTAGAAACTCACTTCTCTTTAGGGTTTGATCTAGTTAGAGTGTCTCCCTATCCTCCGACCTTTGTAAAAAGTGTGTTGATCGTCGAGGGCTCCATTTTGATCCGTGGATCTTTGAGTTTGGAGCATTTTGGTTTTCTTCAACTTCCCCGTTTGGGCTCTAACTTCGAGGTAGGGATATCCTACTCCTCTTTATTAGCTTTGTCTTTGAATTTTAGCATTTTGATATGTTGGGGGTTGTTGGGTAATTTTAAGAAAGTTTAGGTCTTTGTGTAATTTTACAAAAGATGGGGTTTTATTTATATTTAAACCTATATGCATGCTTGGCATAGAGAAATGATATAGATGATGAACTACGGATGAAAGTGGAACCTTGGGGTTGTTATGTTAATTATGGGAAAATGCCCTAATTAGTTGGATAAATTAATTTGTATAATTAATTTTGAGAAATGAGGAATTGAATTGAGAGTATTCAAATTGAAAAGATTATGGGATAAACGGGTGTAGTTGGATTCATTTAATCGCTCACCCAGATTGAATGTTGATAATATATCCATTTGGTGCATTTATTTCCTGTTTAGAAATAACTGCTTTGGGCTATCGGTGGAGGATAGTCTTGATTGTTGTAGACAATGCATGATGATTAGGCAAACTAAAACTAATCAATTGAGTATGCTGTTGAATATAGCGGTTGGAATAATACATTGACTTTATGTATTGATTGTTTATGTATATGATCTATGTTTATATACATTGTGTGTGTGTGGGAGGAGATAAAGGATGTACTCCACGGTTTAGGGGAAGATAGAGGATGGACCTCTAAGCCGAATTGTGTGTGACATTGATACAACACTACCATGTGTATCAAGTGTTGATTATGGAAGTGTTTAAATTGATTTGATATAGCACTAAAATGTATATCATTATCAATTGTGAGATATAAAAGTGTTTCTATGTTATATTGATACAGCACCAAAATGTGTATCATTCGTATAGTATGGGAGTGGCTTATGTGTTATTGATACAACATCAAAATGCGTATCCATCATGAATTTCGAAAGTGTTTTAAGATGAATCTTATTCTCATCAAGTTATTTGGCTAAGTTTTGAGCCTTGTTTTCAAACTCAAAGTTGAAAAAGAAATGAAAAATGAAATGTAACATGGACTTAAATATCATGAAACTGGAATGTGATATAAGTGGATGTATCTGTGTTGACCATCTATCAACTGCTAATCTTTTAGTCATTGTTCATAGCTGGTTTAGCGTATTCCTGCTGGGCTGTGGCTCACCCTTTATGGGACATCATTTTCAGGTACAGGTAGCATGCCATCTCCAAGGACATAGCTTGGGAGGCTAGAGCAGACAAACTACTTTGTTATTTTGCTCTTTTTGATTTATTACATGTAAATTCAAGCCAAGGGCTTAATATGTATTGAGTTAGCACTCTTCTTTTTGTAACCAAGTGTTAACCTGGAAAGCTGTAAGCCCGTAGGGCATTTGCTTTTGTTGTTAACATGTAATACTTTTGTAAGAACTACTCAGATTAAAAGAAAGATGGTTGGTTTCTTTGTATCAATGCATGTCTAAAGGGATAGGTTTTATGTTTTTTTTTTAGGGCGTTACACTCGCTATCACTTGGGATGATGAATCAGAATCTGACGAAGATGAAAGTGACAACGAAGATCAAGGCGAAGAGGGACATAAACAATTCCTTGCTTTCATGGTGGTTTTCGAAACACAAGGACAAACAGAGTATCTGAAGAGGCTAGTTGAGAATGACACTGATGATGAATCCTCGGGGAGTGATGATGAAGAGCTTGAGCAAGCTTATGAAAAGTTGTACAAGGAATCTCTTAACTTATCCAAATTGAATGACAAACTCACAACGAAACTCAAAGCATGTGAAAGTGATAATGTCAAACTAAAGGAGGAGATTTCCGAGGCTAGGATTGATGCCATCAAGATAGCTAATGATTGACAAGCTCTTTTGTGCAAACTCTTGACTTGTGAGACAGAGAGGAATGAGCTACAGCAAATCTATGCAATCTATGAAGAAAAGATTGAACTCTTGAGATGTCTCAAGTTGCTTTGGAAGAACTAATGTTCAAGAAAGAGGAAGAACTCAAGTGTGCTATGGCTACCATTGGTCTTTGGAACAGAGGATCAAAGACTTTGGAGGATATCATTGGTCTCAACAAATGTGTTGTGATAAGAGTGGCATTGGCTTTGGTGATAACAAAGAGCAAAAACAGAGTGCATCTACATCTCATGATACAAGAACTCAAGGAAAGGGAGAACAAAAAATTCAACATAAGGATGGACTTGTCAAACTTCCTAGAGTTGGTAAGGTAAAAGAAAAGAAGGTACACCCTGTACACCCTGTTTTTATTTGTCATCATTGTGGTATGCATGGTCATATTTGCCCTTATTGTTATAAGTTGCATGGAGAGTGTCTCATAGAGATGGAAGAAATTCCAACATCTCGTGGGGTAGGAGACACTTTATTGGTGGTAATGAGGTTAAGGTCATATTAGACTCGTTATTTTGATTTGCTTGAGACCAAACATGGAGCGAGTTTGTATTGCCTAGACCTAGAAATAGGGAGTTGGAAACCAAGTCGAGACGGGTTCTCATTGAAAGCAAAGGGAACCACAACGTCAAGACACCACCTAAGAACCGCAATGCTCACAACTTTTGTTTATACTAAAGCGGTTTGGGTGAGAAAACTTGACTTGTGTTAATTTGTTTATTAGTTTTAGTTTTTGGGTTTTCTATATTATTTTTTTTTTTAGTCTTTTAATGTGTGCATGTTTGTTTTTTTGTCTTGCTTTGTTTAAAAAAAAAATGTGTGTGCTTGTTCATTTGTTGTCTTGCTTTATTGTTGAAAGAAAAAAAAAAAATCCAAAAAGATTTTTTGGTTTTACAAGCTTGAAATTTTTGAGTGGTCTTGGTGCATATTGGAATTGATGAGAATAACTATTACTGATGAGAATATCCATTACATGTTAATATATGTGTGCTTTCTATGGTCATTACTCATTTGGAGTGTGTGTTCTTTGATTAGTATGTCTCATTCTGTAACACCCTTGGATTAGCAAATTTTGGAGTCTTCCCCTTAGTGATCATTTTTCTCTATGGACTTCTGGCATGGTATCTTTTGTTTTTCTAGCGAAATTGACCAATACTAGCATATCTTGGGTGATGTTGAGTCTCTTAACCACCTTCCATCTTTTTGCATCCCCATGGATTTCCTCTCTATTCTTTGTAGTCAGCCATGAGGAAAAGGCTACCTCAGAGTCACCAACCAGGCTATCCTTATTACATTCATCTTCTCTGGTTCGGTTTCCATACTCTTGAACGTGTCAGCCGCCAATGAGTGTGCAAAAGAAAAAGAAAAGTAGAAAGAAAAGAAGAAGAAAAATGTGCAAAAAAAGACAAGAAAAAATGTGAAAATGTAAAAAAAAGGGATTCATTGATTGAGGGGGAGCCTCCGCTATTACTCAACAAATACCCCTTGATTCCTAGTGGTTTGACTTCCTTAGTTGTGCTTAGATTCTCTTGTCAGAGGTCCAGCTATCAGATCACTACTATAGGATTTGAATTTTGTGTTTGTCGAACTCCAAGAGTCACACACACACTTTTCTCATAGGATCTATGCTTTTCACATATTGCATCACTTTCTTTTATGAGGAATCTTCTAGAGGCTGTGCACATTGTGTTTTCTTGTAATGGTGCTTCTCATAGGATCTATGCTTTTCACATATTGCATCACTTTCTTTATAAAGGAATCTTCTAGAGCCTGTGCACATTGTGTTTCCCCTTGTAATTGTGCTTCTTGGATAATCTTGTGTGTTCTAAGGTACAAATCTGAGATTTCCTGCTTGCTCCACCATATTATTTTTGTCGTTTTCTTCCTGTTCAGTGTTTTCAGTGCTTGTGGTTACTTTTTGTAAGGGGGAGTTTGGTTTATCATTGCAAGAGTTTGTTAGCATGAACACTTTGTTTTGTTTGGTATGGGAGATTGGCATTAGTTGGCTTGCATGTTGCTCTGCATTGGCTTCATTATTGTTTGAGCTTCCTGTGTCAATTTGTGACAAAAATGGAGAGATTGTTTCATCGAGTGCATGTGTCTTAGTGTTCATCTATTCATGCTACATGTTCTTAAAAACTCCAAGTCGCATCTATTCATGTTTTCCATCTCATGCTACAAGATAATTTAGCCATATGTTTATTGCTTTTTCATATACTCTTGTGGGACTAATAGTTGTTTTGGAGAGTGTGGCACTAATAACTGTTTTGCAGATCATGACCTTGAGAAACAAGTTGGCTTTTGTTGGCTGTAATGGGTTAGGGTGTTTAGGATTTTATTTGTTTGGTGTATTTTGTCACGGCATTGCCAAAGGGGGAGATTGTTAGGTTTTTATTCTTGGCAACCCCGTTTGACAAAACTCCTTTCAGATGTATTTATTTTCGCACTTTTTATCTCAGTGAGGCTATGAGTGTTTAGATGCGAATCCTACCCGAATTGTGCCTTGCAGAGAAGTTTGTGATGTTAATGTTTTCAAGATTGCAACTTCGCTGATTATGACGGGGGTCGAGCTGCCCGGTCAGCTCTCGGCCGAAGCAAAATGAAAAAATGCATTCAAAGTTGCCTGTCTTCTCGAGCGTTCGTTTCCCTGCTCGAGCGGAGAATGCTGAGTTCCAGAAGTTTGGTGAGTCTGCAAAAATACTGTGATGCGTGTTTTCACGCTGGAGTGTCGAAATCCCCGCTCGAGCGTACATCCTGGTTTGGAACACGTCATATAGTGTCCCTGTTCGAGCGTCCATTTCCCCATTCGAGCGTACACCCTAGTGCGGAACACTTCATATAGTGTCCCCGCTCGAGCGTCCATTCCCACGCTCGAGCGGACCTCGCGATTTCAGATTCTATAAATTCGCAAGTTGCTCCAAATCTAAAATTACTTCTCCAGATCTTCTTCTTGGATTCTAGGATTTATATCTAGGGATATTTTGCTAGTTTTCTTTGATGTTTTGATTGAGTATTCAACTCATGGTTTAAAGAGTATACATCAATGGATTATTTGTTTGTTCTATACAGAGTATACATCAAAGGATTATTTGTTTGTTCTATACAAAAGAGAGAGTTGTTCTTCGGTGGATTCTATAGAATTCGAGCCTGAAGCTTTGGTGGATTCTGGAGTGGCTCATCGTCAAGACAATTCCGAGGTGAAGACGGGGTTGGAAGAGGCACATAGGGGTTGGTTCAATTTGGGCCTGGATTCACTAGATAATTGAGAGTATACCTGTGTAATTCCTTTATATCTTCTTAGTGGATTGTTTTGTTGCTGTTGCCTGTGGTTTTTTTTTTATCACAATTGGAGGTGTCCAATTGTGGTTTTTTCACGTAAAATCGTTGTGTCGATTTGTCTTGATTGTTTGATTGGGATTGCTGTTTACTGTTTAAAATTGATACATAATCACAAATCAACATCTAGGGGATTTTTAGATTTTTCAAAATGAATATATGTTACCTTCACACAAGCCCATAACTTATCTTTAACCTCTTATGGAATATCAGGCCATCTCTTTGTGGTTATTGGCACCACCATCTCTCGTGCCAAGATCCTTTCTAAAGTAGATCTCTTTGTGGTCATTGGCACCATCTCTCGTGCCAAGATCCCTTCTAAAGTGGATAGTTTAACAGACTTAGGTCCCATAGGCTAATCCCTTTCATTGAAGTCAATTTCATCACACTTTTGTTTTCTTTTGTCATGCATCATTAACTTTGATGCCCCCTAGTTCTCTTCTTTGGTACTTGAATGGAGTTTACAACTCCTTCCATATCATGTGATTCAACATGTGGAGAAGTAGAACACTCATCTGAAATTCTGAATGATGCATTTCTTTTTTCATCCATTGTCACAGTAATTATAGCTTCATGCTCCTTCTTAATTCTTTTCTCAGCTTTTTTTGAACTCTGTGCAATTCACAAGGAAAAATAAGAAATAATGTGGACAACAATTGGTTATAAATTCAATTTTATGCTAAATGAGAAATAAAGTACCTCTCCACTCATCTTGCTAGTTGACAATTTCAAGATTCAACTGTTAATAAGAAGATGTGCATTCACAATAACAATCAGATCAGCAACAAAAGAGATAAAACACACCAATTACATAAATTGTATCTAGGTATTTTTTCACACATCCCAAAGCACTTTTGAAGGAACAACACAATAGTGAAGGAAATATTCATGAGCAAGATAGATAATTGAATAATGAAAAACAGATAATTGTTTATTTTTTCATTCAATTAGTTAAGGTGTCACAAAATAAACGTTATACATTCCAGAGTTTGCAACATTCAGTAGAAACTACTTCAAAGTCGAGGGCAACAAACTATCTCTGTTTTGGAGCAAATTAGAAATCAATAAATTTATTTCATCAACAAGAGAGAAGAAACAAAAATAAAAGAAAGATTACCCCCTATCTTAGCACCAACATGCAATCACTCAAGAAACAGAGAACAAAACTTTAGCAAAATTAAAGCATAATAGAAATGTTTTTGTCAAACAAATCTTTATAAGCCAAACAATAAATCTTTAAAGGATAAACAATAAATTCTTGATAATATTGATTTCAAAGACAGCACAGTATTCAACTTCCAAGTATATTTATTCATATTAATTTCAAAGAAAATAGCTAGTGAAATTATATAGAAAGGAAAAAACAAAAAGAACGACAAGTAAATGAGAACTAGTCAAGCCCAATAAGCATTCGGTTATATGAAAATCAAATATTCCTACTTCTTATTAATCATGCAACACTTCCGCACCCTCACAATCCTTCCTCACGTAATGCTCGTCTTCATCATTAGTATTTGCACCAAGGCTAGATGCGTCTAAAGGTGCATATGGCATATAGGCATCTTCATCATACATATCCAAATCATGAAAGCCTCTTGAAGGTGCTTGAACTGCAACTTCCCAACTATATGTATCACTATCCCTCAAATAGAACACTTGTTTTGCATGTGATGCTAGAATGAATAGATCTCTCTCAAATGGATTTCATCCTTGTTAGAGGTTGACCAATGTAAATCTATCTTCAACTTTGACACCATTTCCAGTTGTTGCCCAGTCACATTTAAATAAAGGAACTTGAAATTTGTAGTAATCCAACAAAATTATGTCACTAATAACCCTATAGAAACAAAAATTTTCAATAACTTGTGCAATGTCTTTCTTACTAGATCGACAAATAGTTTCTGCTTCAATGGAAACACCGCTATTTTGTGTGGACCTTTGGACATCACTTGTATGAAAGCGATGCCATTAATGACATAGCCCAAATAAGGCGTTGCATGCTTTCTTGGGTGAGTTGCAAGCCATTTCAATGTATCTGAAACCTCATTACCACATGCTTCAATCTTTGCTTTCAACCACTGAGAAAAAGTGTTAATTTGTCTAGAATATAGCAGAACGGCATCCCTCAAGAAACGTCTGTCCAAAAGCTTAAGCTCCTCCGCGTGCATTCTAATAAGGAAGGCAAATTGTGAGATAAATATATCATGTAAACACTCAATTACTAATAGATATTTATGTTATCATACTCACTCTAAATATGGTTGGACTTCAGAACTATTTATCAACACACAACAATGAGCAATTTGTAACATATCATCAGGTATCATGATTAAATTCCCCAAAGTAATCATGCATCCTTCTAGTATTATTTCATTTTCAAATTCTTCATTGCGGTTATGTCGAGCACCTATTTCAGCTGCTTACTTCATGTACCCACTACAAAACTGCATGCACTCTTTAGCTATATAGCATTTCGCCATGCATCCCTCAAGTCTTGCACGATTCCTAACATATCCCTTAAGTATCTTCATGTATCTGGACCATAATATAATTAATATTTAGGTTAATAGCTATTTTAACAAATACATCAATAGATATACATAATAAAAAGTGATATACACCTCACCTTTCAAATGAGTACATCCAACGAAATTGCACCGGCCCACTTATGTGAGCTTCTCGTCCTAGATGGATTGTTAAGTGACCCATAATGTCAAAAAATGATGGAGGGAAGAACCTTTCCAACATATATAAAGACTTAGCAACATCTTCTTTGAGTAGTTCTAATTTATTCCCATCAATCACTCTTTGACATATTTGATTGAAAAAAGTTCACAATCGGAATATTGCATTGCTTGGTCTCTCTGGTAAAAGTCCTCTCAATGCTACTAACAAAAACTATTGCATTAAGACGTGACAATTATGTGACTTGAGACCTATTAGCTTGCACTCTTCTAATGAAACACAATTAACAATATTGGAGCTATAACCATCAGGCAACATTAAATCATGTAACCTAGAACAAAAGATCTGCTTCTCGACTTTTGAAAGTGTATGTGATGTCGGTGGCAAATAAAAATAAGTCCCTCTGTCCTCCGCATGCAATTTGTGTCTAACGCCCATTTCTTCCAAATCTTTATGAGCTTTAAGGCCATCCTTTGATTTCCCATTCACATTCAATAGTGTGCCAATGATACTTTCACAAACGTTCTTCTCAATGTGCATTATATCCAAGTTATGATACAAAAATAATGCCTGTAACATCAATCAAATATTCATTCTTTAAAAAATAAGAATAACAAATTTAACTAATTTTGAAATTAGGAATTCTGCTTTCTTTAGACTTACATCCCAATATGGTAAATTGAAAAATATGGATTTCTTCTTCCATGATTGAAACTAGCTCTTTTTCTTTGATGATCTGGGACTTTTTCCTTTTTCTCTCATTTGTTGCTTTTCCCCAATTATTTTCAACGTCTTTAACTACAACGAAAACATCAGATCCATCTAATGGTTTAGGCTTTCCTTGAAATTCTTGCTTTCTATCAAACCAACTTCTTTTCATCCGAAATGGATGGTCAGGCGCAAGAAATTGCCTGTGGCCTATGTACACAGTCTTTTTTACTATTACTCAACCATTGTGAACATGTGTCAGTGCTACATATTGGACAAGCAACTTTTCCCTTTATGGTGCATCCAGCTAAGTTTCCATAAGTTGGAACCTTATTTGTTGTCCACATCAAAATAGCCTTCAAATTAAACATGGAGTTGTTGGCTGGCTGCATCATAAGCCCTAACACTATTAGTCCATAATTCTATTAGGTTTTCTACAAGCGGCTCTAGATAAACATCTATGTTGCTGCCTGGTTACTTTGGCCCTAGAATTAGTAATGCCAACATGATATTTTCCTTGGCCATGCATAACCATGGGAGAAGGTTATATGTAACTAACATCACTAGCCAGCAACTATATTTTGAGCTAAGATTGGCAAAAGAATTAAACCTATCTGCTGAAAGACCATGTCTAAGATTTCGTGGATCTGATGCAAAAGAAGGCCACTTTTGATCAATTGATTCCCATGCCAATGAGTCAACTAGATGTCTCATCTTGCCATCTTGGCTTTTGTGAGAGGAATGGCACGTTAATTGCTTTGCCCTCTCTTGTGACTTGAATATCCTTTTAAATCTTGGTATTATTGGAAAATATCGCAATACCTTTGTAGGAACCCCCTTTTTAATCTTCTTAGCGCGTTTATCTACTTTCCAATGTGAACAATTGCATTTGGGACATGTCTCTTTAAGCTCTAAGACTTTTCTAAATGAACATCAATCATTCACACAAGCATGCATTTTGTCATATCCTAGATCAAAGGCTTTGAGAATCTTTTTTGTTGAATATACAGATTTGACAAGCGTGTTATCTTCTAGTAACATATCAGACACTATTCAAAGAAATTCATCAAAGCTTTCATCAGAATGATAATGTGTAGCTTTATGCTTGTATAAAACAACAATTGCTGAGAATTGAGTGTACTTTGTACACCATGGACATAAAGGAGTTTCAACATCTTCTAATGATTGTGTTAATTCTCTCTCTCTCTCTCTCTCTCTCTATCTATCTACTTTCACTTGTAGACTCTGTAAAATCATCATCTTTTACATGCACGTCTCTGAAAATCTTATATGTATTTAAAATTTCAACATTTTCTTGATGTGACAATGCACTTAGTTGTTCCTCGTGAAGGAACCAAAAAGTATATTTAGGATCCATCCCTTCCACGATCAAGTGCTCATACACAATCTCGCAAATTGGTGAGATAGATTTCGACAATTTCAACAAGGGCAAATGATCATTTTGGGATTCCCTACATTCGCTTTAGATATATCTATGACAATTTCCGTGCTCCATCTAGATAATCTTTCGGCACTCTGATAATTCTACATCAAATTTATTATTCCAATAAAATTACCATATAAAAGCTTAAAAGTTATTGTGTTTGAGAAAAAAAAAACCTTGAAAGATGCACCCAAGATTTATCCATCTAGACCCAAGTAATCTCTGGATCCAAACCCAAGTAAATGAGTCCACTTCCAATGAAAGAAGAGGGAAGCAAAAATTTAAAATAAGGGCACTACAATTCTATTTCTTGTCAACCAAACAAATCAATTAAATTATATAAACCAGACCAAACTCATGGGGTTGTCTCCAAAACAAATAATAATAAATAAAAAAAAACTAAAATTGGAGAACACAAATGATATGGACAAACATGGGGTTGTCTCCAAAACTCATGATTTGCGTTGACAAAACCATTGTATAGGGTGGTCTGAAGCAACTTCAAAGCTCATTTAAAATCTTTTTCTTATTGTTATATGAAAAATATTCTCAATAAGAGGAGCAATTATTGGCTATTCCGTTTCAACATAATTGTTATGTTATGATTGATTTATATTAGTACTCTGCCTAACAATATGAAAGCGATAAATATTGAAAGAGGAGAAACTGAATTAATCGAATAAATTCAATACAGTGTTGCTTTGTTTTTTCTTGCATATCCGAATAAGTTCATTGAATAAGGGATGTAATTCAAGGCTCTCATCGAATTAATCAAATAGAAACTGAAAGAGTGATTTATTGTGCTCCCCTAGTACAACTTCAAAAAATTTGACTTATTTCGAATTGTTTCAAGTTTCTTTTTGACTAAAAAAAAACAGTAGGTTAAGATAGAATTTAGCGTATTAGTAAAACACAACACAACCTAGTTTGAGATTTATTTAAAATTCATTTATTGGCATTTTCTTCTAGAACGTTTACACATTCTACTAGACTCATGGAGGGATTTCGTGTTAAAATTTCATTAAATTACAAGGTAGGGAACTATTTTTAAAAATTCATCAAAGTTAGGCCTCTGCCCAATTTCAATTCTACACAATCATGAAAACTCACCCCCGAAATGGCTATGATTTTGCTTACTAAAGCCCCTTTTCATTCCATCTTGTACACATGATTTAAACTACATAAAAGATCAATAAATTCATGCCTGAAACAATTTAATAACAAATTAAAAATTGGATTGAAAAATTTACCGACTAAGAACTTTTGTCAAGCTCTCTAGAAATTGAGTGAATTTCTAGAATATTTATATATATATATATGTATATATTCCAGAATTACTGTTTTGTTCTTCATGATTCCCAAAGATATAAAGCACAACAAAACTACAAACAATCATTGAGAGCCAATCGATAATTTTTATACAAACCTAGAATTATTGTATCTCTAATTGCACACACAGATATAGATGATAGGATTGAACAATAAAACAAAGAATCAAAGGCAACATTAAGATTTATCAACACAATACATCAAAATGTATACAAATGCATCACATACGTGACCTATATACGCATATATATATAGAGAGAGGGTGTGTAGAGAGAGACCTGAGCGAATCTTCCTCCGATCAATCTTAGAAACACCCAAAGAAAATCAAATCTGTGGCTCATAATCGAAATCAAACTCCAAGCTCGAAAGATATCAGTGGTGATCGAAGGGACAGTGGCTGGTGGTGGTCAGTGGTGGTGCTCATGTGTTTGTGTGAGACGCTAATGGAGAGAAAGGAAAGAGAAGAAGAAGAAGAAGAAGAAGAATAGAGAGAGAGAGAGAGAGAGAGAGAGAGAGAGAGATAGAGTGAACTGAACTGGGGTTAGGATAAGTGAGAATGTAAAGCAAAACTGTGTGACTTAACAATATTAATTAAAAAAAAAATCTAGAAGGTAAAGAATGTGGAACTTTAACAATATTAATAATAATAATAAAAAAATTGGAGTAGAAAATTCTAGACAAAAAGATTTTAAGTGTAAGTTTATAAATTATTTTTGTATTAAAAAATGTAGATTACAAGTAGAATATCTAGTTTATTGGGGGAAAATATTTTGTCATATCTACTAGAAATTTATAAATATCTAAGAACATCTAGAATTGTTATTATTATTATTATCATTTACAATTAAAATATAATTTGGTTAAAAATATAAATAAAAAAAAACACTTACTGATTTATAAGATTATGACTTTTTGAGAGTGAAAATAATTTTTTTTATAAATTTTTTGCTGGTCAGAGTTTTCACGACATACTAATGCATGTCGTGTAAAGTTATGATATATTATGACGTAAACTGCAAGTCATCTTAAGTATAAATATTTCATGGCATATTTTTGCAAGCCGTGAAAGTATATGTTTTTCATGACATATTTTTGTATGTCATAAATATATGAATCAATGACATACATTGTATGTATGTCGTTATTTACAAAGCATTAACGACTTGCCAAAAATAAATGTCGTAGCATGCACTAAGTACAACATGTATTTGATGCATGCCGTAAACACAAAGCCATAAATAATAACTTTTGTTGTAGTGAGGTCTTACTCATTTCAATGTGCCTAGCCTAGCTAGGGTTTTTTTCGTTCTTTTTCTTTTAAGCCTAATAGAGCTAGGGAGTATCTGTTATTGTCCCCAAGTTTGGGAAGACTAGGGCCTATAGCAGACCTTACCGAGCACGGGCAAATGGCAAATTATGTCATGCACAACTGATGACTTTGGCAACTTCTATCGAGACGAGCTTATGGTGATTGCATAAGAACATGAGGTTGTTGTAGGAGGGTTATCAATGAATGCTTAAGCTTGGAAGCATTTCTTCTATCTTGGTGAAGCTTGTTTTTGCCAAGTAGAGTTTATTCTTTCTAGTCAATATTTGTAGACCGCCCGAACTCCGCTCCGCGCGCGAGGGCGCGAATTGTAGTTCTAGCTACTACAGTTCGGACTCTTGTCACGGTTCTGAATCTAATCTCATAAAGTGCAATGTAAGACTGATAAATCACCAAAGAGTCCAAATCCGGCAAATCGTTTTGGAAAATTAATTTTAATAAAAAGGCGCCAAACATGGACTGCTTTGCCAGATTTCAGAGTTGCCACCTAAATATTTTGTTTTGAAAAATTTTGGAAACCCTGACTCGTGCCAAAGGCCACGTGTCCGTTATCACCAAAGTTGTCTCGGCTCGGGAACTTGGGTACGAAAGGGGAAGGTCTTGAAATGAGCACCCCCGCTCGCCTGATCAAAGGAACGGCCCCTACTAACATGATATGTTGTTTTTGAAAACACATGTGTTCTTATTCCGGTTATTAATCTAGAATTACTATGTGATCCGCACAACATATAAGTATAGACTAAATCGCTCAAGTTGGAACAAAACATCTCATGTTTGTTTGTTTGAAAATGGTTTGAAGGTGCTACTCGCAAGTAGGCTTAGACCCTCAAGTGGGCTTAGAAAAACATGATTTTGCCACTTCAAGTGGGCTTAAAAAGCACATTTCAATGAATTGTTCCAGTTCAAGCAATGAAGCCTTCATCCACAGGCATTCAGGTAGTTAAACACTTAAGCATATAGCCTCATGGCAAGCATGCTATCATGGCAGTCACTTACACACATGCAAGGATGTTAAAGCGTAAACACTCACAGTGTACTCCGAGCCAAAACAGAAGCTAGTTAGAAATCATGCATGATCCTAGGTATGTCAACAATGCCTAATGCAACACATGTAAAAATGCAACTAAGATAGGCTCGGCTATTTTAAGATGTCATGTGAATGCAACTAGATAACATGTATTCAAATTGGTATTGAAATACAATGCAGTTTGGATGATGCGCCGAGCCCGGTGCATGTAAGACAAATGGATGAATGTAAACATGCAAAGCATAAGTATGCTAATTGAAATATGCCCTAAAACTAACCATCAAAAGATGGTAAATAAAAGGAAGAAAGACGTGGGGTTGGAAGACATGCATCACACACACACACGCTTATTACAAAATTTGTCCTCTCGACGGAGGGTCTGAATAATAAGCTAACTAGCTAATCTAAGCTAATTAAACTAATTATTACAAAACGAAACTAATTAACTAACAAGTTGACTAATTAGTTATTACAACGCAAATGAATAGCTAAGTGCATTAACTACTTAAGTACATAACCAAATAGCTAACTAGGTAAGCTAAACAGTTAAAAGGAGCCTCAGGGCGAGAAGTGCATGCATGCTCGATCGCCTCGCTCGTAAATCCATCACTGTGCCCCAACTTGCCTCTGTTTGCATTTGATTTCAGAACACTGCACAAACCTCCAGATAGCTTCTACTCCAACATGGAGACTTCCAGGAGGGCTGCCGACCACTTAATGGTGTTGTAGACCACCTGTAGACCACTTACACATGCTGCAGGCTAGAAAAAGTGGTCGGCCAGCCACTTTTACTGGTCTGCCGACCAGAAAATTCTGCCCAACTCCAGTTTGCTGCAACAGAGAACAAGAAGGGGCACGACAGTGTATTTGCAAGGTATGTGTGCGCAACGACCCTCCTTATCATTTCTCAAGCTCAAGGGAGTGTTGTTCTCGCCTCTCAGGCCACCAACCGAGCATTGCAATGCATGATGGCCGAGAAGCCAAGTTTGCACAATTCAATGTTAATGAATGCACAAATAACATATAAGGGCCTTAACCTCTATCATGCATGATCAAGAGGGTCGGCGACCGAGAAATGAGGCACGTTTCATCACTTCAAGTATGAAACGTCCACCGTTTCTCGTGTTTGGATTAACACTCTATCCAAACACAATGCAATGCAACATGATCAACTTATCAATGCTAATGGCATGCAAACAGAATGCAATGCAACATCATGCAAACAACATGTAATGTAACAAAATGCAAACAACATGCAAACAGCATGCTCTTCTATGAATGCTTAGAATGGCATGCACGAGTTTCCAACATATGAACAATGCATGCATGGCAAGTTTTAGAAGACTAAGGCATCAAAACTAGGAAAGAACATCTCACAAGAGGCATGCAATACAATGCTCAATGGACTTAAACCGAATATGGACCGACCTAAATCATGCCAAAACAGTGGCCAAAATACTCTGAAATGATGGTACGAAAGGCAAGATGGTGATGCTCATGCAATGGCTCATCAACTAAGCATAAGAGCATAACTCTCAAACATGATTAAGAAGTGACAAATGTGAGAGTGTGACAACACTATATGTTCTGAAATCAGGTGTGAAATTGTCATGTCCTGAACCCGCCCCCAAGGGTTAAGGACATTACCGGCCAGTAATCATGAGACTACCTACGGCCTCAAACCAAAACAGACATAACTCGTTAGAGTAAAGGGGCCAAACGGAAGCAAAATTTAAAACTTTGTCCATAGAGCTGTGCTCATATGCACATCATAGCATTCCACACATAAATATGTTAACAACTCACATCAGAAAATACAGTAACGCAAAGTGCTGTACAGACAGGATCATATAAGTTTAAGTCAGCCAATATATACTATATACAGATGTGTCCAAAGTCCTCGCCAATATGACAAAATAAAATAGGATAATGAAAAGGCGGAGACAAGTCTCGTGCGTGAGACGCTAGGGATGACTCTTCAAAACTTGGTTGTTCCTTCCAAACTTCACTGAGGCTGGGTTTGGACCTCTCTTGGCTCACCTACAAACACATGAATGAGTGTGAGCGAAAGCCCAGTGAATAATATCAAATAAGGAAGTTACACAAATGGTATTTAGAACAACGTACTTCAAACGGCCTTGGGCCTAATTCGTATTTCTATCTAACATATATAAATATAGGTCAAGTGATTATGGTTCCAAATACATCATACAGCCTCGGGCCTAATTCATTCGTATCATTCAAGTCAAACTAGCCTTGGGCCCATTCATACTTTCGATCATGTCAAACTGGCCTTTGGCCCATTAAGACTTTCATTCATGTCAAACTGGCCTTTGGCCCATTTAGACTTTCTTGTCAAACTGGCCTTTGGCCCATTCATTTATTCATGTCAAACTGGCATTTGGCCCATTTATCTTTCATTCAGATCATACTGGCCTCTGGCCCATTCATTTTGTCATTCAAACTCATACGACCTCTGGCCCATTCATTCTATCATTCAAACTCATACTGGCCTCTGGCCCATTCATTCATGTCAGACTGGCTTTCGGCCCTTTCATTCATTCATTCGTGTCAAACTAGCCTTTGGCCCATTCATTTGGCATAGCAAACATTTTCCACTATTCAAATTAACAAACTTATAAACTTACATAGAAGTAAGTAATTGGACAACAACATATTTCAGATATCTTTGTCAAGATATTACTCACAGTGATCGGCTGGTTGGTTTGCTCTGGAGCTTGACCCTACATATCACATAATACATACGGGTCACAAATGTTTCAATCCGTTCTTTAATTCACATATTCCTCTTTGGGCTTTATTCTTATCCCCTTAATTCATTTACAATGCTCAATGTATGCCTAAGAGTACTTAGAAGTGAAAGAGAACAGAAAACGAAACACAGAATGCCTTTTTAAAATTTCCAGAAACAGGGTCCTCGCTCGAGCGTGGACTTCCCCGCTCGAGCGGACCCATGAGGTCTGCAAAAATACTGGATGCATCAAATTTACGCTCGAGCGCACACTCGGACGCTCGATCACGAACTCAGTCTACACAGCTCCCAGCTTAAGCGTGAACTTCCCCGCTTCAGTGGACGTCAAGTCTGCAGAAAATACTAGGAGCTCGTATTCCCCGCTCGAGCGGCAGTTTCCCCGCTCTAGTGGACATCAAAATTCTGGAAAATCCAGAATTGTTCTTGAGCTCGAATTCAACATTCCAATCAACATTTCATGCATATAATAGCTCAAACTTCAAATATACTTGTGCTAACATGATACAAACACCACATTACATCATTATGAAGCTCAATTTCATGAATCAAACACATGCATGTCCCAAATTATTTCAAGCTCATTACCAACATACCAAATTCAAACATTCAAAACTTCTACTCCCATGAATTGTACATGCATGTGACATATAACTCTCATTACCAACTCAAATGGTGCAAATGGTGATCACAAGCATGAACTCTAACCAAAATCTTACATGGATCATACATTTTGTGGTCAAACATGCAAATTTAAAGCAATTACACACATGCATGCATACATTGACCTTCAATTCAAGAAAACTATCCCAATTTCATCACAATCAATTTAATTCATGCTCTTGACCATTATTCAACCTTAAATTCACAAAATTACAAGTTAACATCCATGAATTTACTTACCTAGAGGTTCAATTCTTCACAATTTCTAGTTGAATCTCCAAGTTATTCAAGTTCCTTGCTCAAATCTCCACTTGCTTCCCTCTCTCTCTCTCTAGCCGACCCTCTCTCTTTCGTTAGAGTTGAAGTCAGCCAAAATATTGAACAAAAGAGAGGGATTGAACATATAATGGCCTTTATAAAGCTCCCTCTTAAATACATTATTTTAATGTTAAATAATTGAGCACTTACTCATTAAATTAATTTGATTAATTCGATCCGAATCAATTTTCAATTAAATTTCACTGTAGGCTCTAAAAATTACGCCAATCACAATGGCATGATTGATTTTGGGTTTCGTGGCCAATAAGGCCTTTAATTTAATTTCCAACGCAGATAATGAAACAAATATTCCTACGGTGAACAGATAGAAATTCAAAACCACATATTTTCACATAATGGCACACAAAATCATATCAAACACATAATCACATTTATAATAAGGACCAATTAGCATTATACGGAATAAGGTTATCACAGAAATGATGCCAAATCATCTAACAACACAAATATAGCATGAAAGAGGGCCTAAGACACAAGGCTACCAAAAGAGACTACACAAGAGGCATGCAATACATGGCACAAATGATAGAACCAACCATAGATAGAGCTCAATTAGGTCAAAACAACGACCAAAACATGCTGAGATGGGAACTCACAAGTCTAGGCATGCATGCATACAAGTTAGGCCATAAGTGAGGCACAAAGGCATAACCCTTAAAAGTACTCAAAGAGTGAAAGAAGTGAGAACATGGAAATGCTATATGCTCTGAAATATCATGTTGAATGATGCCAAATCATGCACATGTCACAAGTGAAGCATGCTAGAGGCATGAAAACACAAGGCTAGTCAAGCCCATTGCACTACAGCTATGCAATACATGAACCATATGGCCAAGACAACCCAAAATAGTCCTAGAGCATGTCAAATCAAGGCTAAAACATGCACAGAGTATAGCCAAAACAAGATAGCATGAAGCGCATGAAGCATGGAGTATGCAAGGCCAACAAAGAGGACTACACTACATCTACTAACACCAAGCATGAGATGACTTTACCAACAAAAATTAGAGTTGTATCATGGCAAAATAAGACCAAAAACACACTGAAATGGTAGCCCAAAAGCCTAGGCAAGATGGCATACACATTGGCTCATACTAAAGGCATAAAGCACCAACCCTCCAAAGCATTGAAAGAGTGAGAGATGTGAGTGTATGACAACGAAACATGCTCTGAAATCATATATCAAACGATGCTAGATCATGCAAATAGCCCAAGCAATGCATGCTAGTGGACTCGAAACACAAAGCTAGTGAGCAAGAATGAACTATGGCTATACAAAGCAAGGCATTCATGACCTAAAACACTTAAAACAGAGCTTAAGCATGGCAAAATATGAGTAAAAGCTTGCTGGAGTTGAGCCAAAAACATCCTAGAATGATGGTTCAAAGCATGATGCATGTTAGGCTAGTGAGTGGAATTGCACTACAAGTACAAGGAGCATGCAAGAAGCAATCAATCCGACCAAAAACAGAGCTATAGCATGTTAGAATAACACCAAAAACTTGCTGAGATAAGACCAAAACATGCTAGAAAGATGAGCTATCAACACAAGCATGTGAGGCTGGTGTGCAAAATTTACACTACAAGTGTAACATGCAAGCAACCAATGATCAATCTAGCCCAAAAAAGAGCTATGACATGCTAAAATAATGCCTAAGACATGCTAAGATGGAGCCAAAACATGATAGAAAGACATG
This sequence comes from Camellia sinensis, assembly GCF_004153795.1. Taxonomy (NCBI): domain Eukaryota; kingdom Viridiplantae; phylum Streptophyta; class Magnoliopsida; order Ericales; family Theaceae; genus Camellia; species Camellia sinensis. The sequence goes on along the minus strand of NW_021027386.1, from coordinate 1,361,885 downwards.
CTACTTTGATGAGTCAACAAGACAAGCAACCAAGACACAAGGAGAGGGGATGACCCCCTCTTATTTGGGACCTCAAAACACACTTTTCACCACTAAAATTCCTCTAAGTTTTAGTGGTGAGAAGGCCAAAAAGAGGTGGTCCCAATAGCTTAAGAGGATAGCTCAAAACAAAGCCAAACAAGGCACAAAAGGGGGTAGACCACCCCCAACACCAAAGAAGCCTCAAACAAACATTTCAAATACTTAAAAATGAAGCTTTTTGTAGTTGAAAGTTAGGCCTAAAACATTATGCAAATAGGGCCAAAGACTTAATCAAAAACCAAGTTTTAAGGGACTAGTTTCTTACCCTTGATGAACAACTTCAAAGTAGCAACTCCAGCAACCTTTTTGGACCAAAACCAATCCAAAAACACCAAAACCAGCTTCAAGGTGCCTCAGCAACAAGAGTATGATGTTTCACTAGGTGTTTGTGTGCAAAAGTGTGAAGAAACTACACTTTTAAGCACAAATATAGAGCAAAGGAAGAAATATAGAGATAGAGATGTATCTATAGCTCCAATGCAAAATTCTGAACCTGAGACAAGAGGGAGAAGGCTCCCTTTTATAGAAAAACATGCATCAAGATTGTTCAACAAGCTTGAAGCTTGAATCAATCCCTCCATACACGTGTATGGAGGATGCTTTCTGTGCCCAACAGCTGGCATGGCAAATATCTGCAGAAAGTGCAGGAAAGCTACCGACCAGTTGAAGTGGTCGGCCAGCTACTTGCACTGGTCGGTCGACCAGAAAAAGTGGTCTGCAAGAAGAGAAAGTGGTCAGCAAGGGGGAGAAGTGGTCTGCACAAAGAAAGCAAGGTGGTGGTATGGCTGTCGACCACTTTAGGTGGTCCAAAGACCACCAAGACCAGCTGGCCGACCAGAAAATTGGCTGGTAGGGAAGAAAAGTGGTTTTCAGGGAGAGAAACTGGTCTACACCCCTTATTCCACCCTCCAAGCAAGGAAAACAAGGTTTGGTTCAAAACCAAACCAAAAGGGAAGCAAGACAAAAGTATACGGTACAAGGCACGTAGCCGGAAGCCCTGAAAACTAGTCTACGGGCACAAAAAGTGGTCTACGAGAGGGAAAGGTGGTCTACGGCCACAAAAAGTGGTCTACAAACCTCTGTTCCCCTCTAGGCAAAGGCAACAAGACATGGTCTGAAAACCAGGCCAATAGGAGAACGTTAAGAGGTCCCGAGACAAGGCGCTTGGCCGAAGGCTCCGAAAACGGGAAACTAGTCTACAAGAGGGAAAAGTAGTCTACGACTACAAAAAGTGGTCTACGGACCTCTCTCTCCCTCCAGGCAAGGGAAACAAGGCATGGTCCACAAGCCAAGCCAAAACACAAAGAGTTCAGAGGCCCGGAGGCAAGGCACTCAGCCAAAAACTTTGGAAACTCGAAACGAGCACAAACATGCACGATCATCGAGCGCTCTATCGATGACGTTTGAGTCTTAAGGTAGGTCAAAAATGGGGTGTCTACATAAGAACATGAGGTTGTTGTAGGAGGGTTATCAATGAATGCTTAAGCTTGGAAGCATTTGTTCTATCTTGGTGAAGCTTGTTTTTGACAAGTAGAGTTTATTCTTTCTAGTCAATATTCGTGCTGAAAGTTGTTTATACCGTGTTGTTCTCAAGCTCATGATCTTCATCATTTGGTGTTGATGTAATCACAAAACTTGTTAAGTCAAGGATGATAACTGAGGTTCCCATTACTGCTTGGATTTATACAAGTGGTGCATTAAGCTAAAGACTGGGCTAATGAGAGTGCACTTCTTTATTTAACTCAGCTATATTAGGTACGTTATTGCTAATATTTTTTTTTGGTGAGAGGGATTGCTCGGACCATGCTCCTGCTATGTGTAGACACCCCATTTTTGACCGACCTTAAGACTCAGACGTCATCGATTGAGCGCTCGGTGATGACACATGTTGTGCTCGTTCTGAGGTTACAGAGTCTCGGCTGAGAGCCTTGCCTCCGGACCTCGGGACTCTTTTGTGCTTTGCCTCGGTTTGCGAACCAGGTTCTATTTTCTCTTTCCGATGGGAGGGAGAGGTCTCGTAGACACTTTTCGTGGTTGTAGACCACTATTCCCGTTTGGAGACCAGTTTCTGATTTTCGGAGCCGTCGGCCATGCGCCTCGGTTCGGGACCGCTTAACTTTCTCCGTTTGGCACGGTTTTTGGAGAGCTTGAACATTTTTAACCTTCGTTTTAGCTTCTTGAGGAAGCTTGAACCTTTTGAACCTTTGTTTTAGCTTCTTGAGGAAGCTTGAACCTTTTGAACCCTTTTTTTAGCTTCTCCAAGAAGCTTGAACCTTTTTTAGCTTGTCCAAGAAGCTTGAACCCTCTTTTTTTTCTATAGGAGAGGCCCTCCCTCTCCTATAGAGAGGTTCGAAAATTTTTTTTTGGTTAAGGCATATACATACACCCCTCTCTATCTCTCTATTTCAAGTTCCAAAGTCCCTTGTTCTTGGCCCATTGCATACCACCTCCTATCCTAACCCCTCCACCATCACTCTAAGCATCTTGGAGGCCATTTTCAGAGGTTGAAGGTTTGCATTTTTGGTCCAGAAGCTGCTGGAGTTCTTGGCTACAAGGGTAACACTTCTTTCCCTCTTTTAAGCATTGTTTTGCTTCATCTTTTAGCTATATTTTCAAGCATATTTAGGATTTATCATAAACTGAAAAAACTATTCTTTTGAGGTCCTTAACATGTTCATTTATTGCGCATTTTCTGTTGGGGGTCATCTACCCCCTTGCATGCTTCATTTCACCTTGTTTTGAGCCATGCATTAGGGCCTTTGTGTTGAGCTTTGTTGGCCTTTTTGACCACTGAAATCCAGCGGATTTTTAGTGGTTATTATGTGTTTTTGAGAGCCAAAATCAGAGAGGGGTAACCCTCTCACCCCTTGTCTTGTTTCATAGCATATTTGGCCTAACAAGGGAGCCCATGTGTGCATGCTTCCAAGCCATGTTTCAAGCCATTTTTGGTGAGTTTTAGGACCTTCATGAGCTTTGTCCAGAGCTATTTTTGCCATATTAGGTGTCCCTCTTGCATGTGTAGAATAGCCCTCTTCATAGCATATCAAAGGAGCCTATACTTGCATGCTTCCTAGCCTCATTTCAGGCCCTTTCCAGTGAGTTTTAGAGCTTGCATAACCTTTGTCCAAAGGTGGTTTTGTCATATTGGATGTCCATCTTTCATGTGTAGAACAACCCTCTTCATGGCCTATCAAAGGAGCATCTCATTCTTGCATGCATAGACCATGTTTCAGTGAGTTTTTGGGCTTTATTTGGCATGTCATACCTCTGAATTTTGCTGGTTTAGTGGCCTCTTGAATGCTTAATATACTTGTAGTGTAAACCCTCTTCGCTAGCTTGTATTGCATGTTGTTTTGGCCCTTGATTCTAGCACTTTTTGGCCATGCCTTAACCTGATTTTGTGCATGTTTTGAACTACCTTAGCTCTGTTTTTGTGCCTCATGGTCGAATGATGCATGCTATGCATAGTTGTAGTTCAATAGCCATGCCTAGCCTTGAGTTTTGTAGCCTCTTGCATGTTTGAATAGAGGTGTTTGCATGTCTTGGCATCATTGTGCATGTTATTTCAGACCTCATACTTGTGCCATGTTCTCATGTTTTCCACTCCTTAAGTGCATTTGAGAGTTGTGCTTGTTTGCCTCATTTTTGGACCATTGCATGAGCTTCATTTCCATGCCTTTTGAGCCACCATTTTAGTCCATATTTGCTACTGTTTTGGTCTGCATAGGGACTGTTTGGGGGTGGTTTGGTCATTTGAGCATCGCTTTGCATACCTCTACTGTAATCCACTTCACTAGTTTCGGTATTTGGGCCACCTAGCATGCATTGTGTGAGGTGTTTGCATGATTCGGGACCCTTTCGTATTTCATTTCAGAGCTGGAAAATGTGTTTTTGTATGCTATATTACATGCTTGCCATGTCTTGGTAGAGTTGCACTTGGTGCCTTAGTTTTGGTCCCTTGCATTTGGGCATGTTTGCACGAGTGTTGCTGCTCCATTTCATCATGTTTGGCCACTGATTTGAGTGTGGCTGAGGTCCACTCATATTGGTTTAAGTCCATATTGCATTGTGTATGCCATATTATGTCATGTGCATTGAGTATGCCATTGATAGTTCATAGCATTGTGCATGCTAGTTGTACCTTTGCATATCACTCCTTGCATGTTTGCGTGTCTTAGTTGCATTTCGTTTAGGATTGCATGCTAGTTGTTGCATTGTGTTTGCATGCCATGCCATTCTAGTTGTTACATAGTGTTTGGAGTAGGGTTTAGCCCAAACACCGGAAACGAGGGATGTTTCGTACTCAAAGTGACGAAACGTGGTTCAATTCCTAGTCGCCGACACTCTTGACTATCTATGATAGAGTTGTTGGCTTTAGGTGTCCATTTGTGCATTCATTTCACATTGAGTCGTGCAATTCGACTCCTCGGCCACCATGCATCGAGATACGTGATTGGTGGCACGAGGATCGAGGACTACACTCCCTAGAGCTCGTGCAATGACGGGGAGAGTGGTTGTGCATACATATGTTGAAAATACTTTGCCATGCCCCTTTCTTGCTTTCTGTTGCAGCAAACCGGAAGCCAGCAACAAAAACTGGTCAGCAGTATCCCTACAAGTTCCCATGGAGTTGTGTACAGTGTTTCGGGGTCAATTGTAAATAGAGGCAAATCGGGACATCGCGATGGATTTCCTGACAAGGCGACTCAAGCATGCATGCATCTTTCATCATTCCGAACAGAGCTGAGGCAGTCTACTTCATGTAGCATTGCATGCTAGTTTACTCGCTTTCTTAGTTAATTTGTTAATTAGCTAGTGTTGTGCAATAATTAGTTATTCATTTTGGTTGTGTAATATTTATTCGGACCCTCCGAGGAGGGCAATGTTGTAATAAGTTTCTGTTTTGGCTTGGAGTACTCGGTGAGTGTTTATGCTTTAGCATCCTTGCATGCGTGTGAGTGACTGCCATGATAGCATGCTTACCATGAGCCTATTTGCTTATGTGATATAACTGCCTGAATGCCTGTGGGTAGTGGTTGGGTTACTTGAATCGGAACAATGCATTGAATGAGAGTTTTAAGCCCACTTGAGAGTGGCAAAATCATGTTTTCTAAGCCCACCCGAGGGTGGCAAAATCCACGTCTTAGCCTACTTGCGAGTAGCACCTTCAAATCGTTTTTCAAAACGAACATGAGCTGTTTTGTTCCAATTCAGGCGATCTAGTCTATACTTGTATGCTGTGCGCATCACATAGTAATTCTAGGCTAATAACCGAAATAAGAGTACATATGTTTTCAAAACTTGATATCATGCTAAGTAGTGGCCGATCTTTGATCGGGCGAGCAGGGGTGCTCATAACTGACCTTCCCCAATCGTACCCAAGTTCCCGAGCCGAGGCAACTTTGGTGATGACGGACACGTGGCCTTACGGAACGAGTCAGGGTTTCCTAAATTCTCCCAAAATAAATATTTAGGTGGCGACTTTGTATCTGGCAAAGCAGTCCATGTTTGGCACTTCTTTCTAAAAATCAGTTTTTCAAAAATAATTTGCCGGATTTTGGACTCTTTGATGATTCATCAGTCTTGTATTGCACTCTGCGAGATTAGATACAGGACCGTGACATTAAGTCCTGAACTGTAGTAAGCCCAAATGAACAAAACGGGATTTCTCCCGAGACGTTTGGGGACGTCTACACTATGTCTTGTGAACGACTCCCCTTGAGACGGTCTTACTTCATATGTCTTTATGGCCAATGATCCTGGGTTGGCTCATCTAAGATCATCTTTTGTATTTTGATGCCATTATAGTTCGATGTTTTTATCTTCATTGAGCTCTTTTGAATTGAGATTTGATTGAATGCTTGAGCCTGAACCTCTATGCATAGTTCTTTAGATTGGAGTTTTGTATGTACAACAAAACTTTATATTCTCTATATTGTCTACCTTTTACTCAATTGAGATGCTAAATAGCATTTTGTTCGCAACCAAGGAGATATTATTGAATAGCTTCTTAGAGGTGAGATATTGTCGGGCAATGTGAGTGATTGAGTCAACATCTTGATTGTTGAAGTCGAGTGATTTAGCCATCTTGTGGATGCATGACAAACGGTTGTGTTGACGTAGATCATCTTCAGTAGTTATAGTTGCTGAAGTTGGGTGTCGTAGACGTAGTCCAACTTGCCAAATTGATAAATAAGGGCGACAAACTATAGTTGAACCGCAAGGTGGCGGCGATCAGTGATCACACTGCCTAGGGAGTTAATTTTCAGAATCGAAACATGTTCTTAATGGGTTTGTCAATTGATTTTGTTGCATAGCTACCCAGTAAGATTATTCTGCTATGAATTGATTTGAAATGATATCAAGCGAGGTTGTTGTGTGCAAGGTGTTGCTGAAATGGCTATGGGTCGACCCATTAAATGGGTTGTCCTGTGTTAAAAAAATTATGAATACTTGGGTTAGGTATAACGATTCCGGTTTAGACTGACCCGTTTATTGTTTTGGATTCGAGATTCCTTGTCTTATTTGGTTATTCATACCCTGATTCATCTTATTCTTGATTGAGTTTGGTTGTTTGGATGTCTTTATTGCGTTTGGAACAAGTCGGCAGTTTGTTTTTCAATAGAACTGTTGCCCAGATTTTGGTCTATTTGCTCGAGCGGGCTTTTGATCGCTCAAGCAGTCTTTAAGAGCTTTCAGTGTATTTGCAGGTTTGCAAATATACTAGGAGGGTGATTTTTTTTTTCTTCGCTCGAGCAGTGTTTCTTACGCTTGAGCGATCTTGGCCTGAGCAGTCCTTCTTGAGCTTGAATGGTCTTTGGGAACTTTCAGTACTTTTGCAGTGGGAGGTGGTGTTCTTTGCTCGAGTAGTCACTTTGTTTGCTCAAGCGGTGTCACTTATTATGTCTGGTCAGTCGAGTGGTGTTTTGGTCACTCGTGCGGTCTGCGTGTATATCAGTTCGTAAAACCCACTTTTTGAGTCACTTTTTCATATATATATATATATCTCTCTAAACATTTCAAAACCCTAAATCTAGATCTTCTCTCTCTACAACTCAATTTCAACCTCCAAATACTCTTAATCTATTGATCTCTACACCCTAGTTCCTTTGATAGAAAGGTAGAGCTCACCTAGAGCTTCATTTTAATCGGAACAAAGTTGGTTTTTGGCTTCGTCGAGGTTTCTCCACTCTCTCCCTTGTCTTCTAGCATTGAGGTAGGGACTTCTCCACACTTTTGTATGGTTTTTAACTTAGTTATTTGATTTTCTAAACAATGTTGTGATTTGGGGATATTTGAACAAAATCAAGGGTTTTGGTTTAAAAATCAAATGAGGGGTTTTCAAAGGGGTTCTTGAATATGATTGTGAGTTTGTAAATATGGATGAGTTGTGATAAAATTATGCATTTTTATGCTTGGAATTGATTTATAAAGGGAATGGGGATTTTTGCCCTAAAATGTGAATATTTGATTTTGTAAAGAGGAAATAGAAATGATGTTGGGTTTTATGGAATTGGAATGATGATGATGATAATGGAGTTGGATATGCATTATCACTCCCATCTTGAAACTTTGGAAAGTTTATCTTTATTGTAAATTATCTATCTGTTTAGAGATATCTGTTTTGGGCTATTGGTGGAGGATAACTATGATTGTTGTAGAAATTGCATGAGAATTAGGAGAATTAAAACTAATTTCTCATCCATTTGTATTGAACATTGTTGCATACTTAACACAATGAAAATATTTATCATTTAGCGAAAAATGGGTGAATAACTTGGTGAATCTGGATAGGGGGTGTGGTTGTGGTATTATTGTTGGCATGTGTGTCCTTGGTGAAAGTCTAAAAACCCGCACAATTAGGTGCCGAGCCTTCCTGTTAGTACTGGTAAAAATGGCAATTGATAGTGCTTGTATAGCTTACTTACAGATACGTACCTAAAGATTTCCAATGTTGTATCCATTGTCCTATTTTCTATTGTAAAGGAAATGATTTCATGAATTGTGGTATAATTTGGCATAGCATGGTTTTTGGATAGAGATATAAAATGTTTTGACACGAGCATTGCATATGCATTCACTTTATCTTTGTTAAGATTCATACACTGTGTTAGAGTATCTTTGCTGGGTTTTGGCTCACCTTATGTGCAAAACCATTTTCAAGTGCTTATGATATGTCTTCGCCATTGTCGTAGCTTGGGAGGACTTGGAGCCAAGAGCTTCTTTTGTTATTATTGTAATTATTTTGTACAATCCTAGGGATTTATTTGTATTAAGTTTGAAATTCACTTTTGTTGTAACTAAGCATCATCTTGGAAAGTTATAGCCAATAGGGCATTAGTTTATTGGTTTAGCTTTTATTTCATCTTGCTTGCTTGTGGCATATGCTGTAAATTCAAGGTTAGGACTTGTGAATGTATAACTGCATGTGTTACCTTTTGTACAATGGAATCGTATGAATGAAAGATACACTACAAGAAAAAGCATTTTTGGCGACTAAAAATTCATTTTTCGTCGCTGAAAGTTGTATAATTGGCGACTAAAATGGATTTAGTCGCCAAAATTGAACCCTTTTGCTGACTAAAATAGTTTAGTCGCCGAATACCAGGCTTTTAGCGACTAAAAGGCAGTTTAGTCGCAGAATGTAGGGGTTTTAGCGACTAAAGGTTTTTTGGTAGCCAAAAGTGACGGTTTTTGGCGACTAAAATAATTTAGTAGCCAAAAGTGATGGTTTTGGCGACTAAAAAACATTTTAGTCGCCGATTATAGGTGTTTTTCCGACTAAAAAAAGATTAGTCGCTGAAAATGAAGGTTTTTGGCTACAAAAAAAAAATTAGTAGCTAAAAACAGTGAATTGGCGACTAAAATTCAGTTTAGTAGCCAAAAGGACACGTTTTTGGCGACTAAAAACAGATTTAGTCGCCAAAACTACTATTTTTAATTTCAACTTGTTTTTTTACCGACAAAAAAATAATTAGTAGCCCAAAAATCATAGAATTGGCGACTAAATAATGGATTTAGTCGCCAAAAGTGGCCTAAAATTTTTTTTAATAAATAATTTATTTTTTACATAAATTATATTGAATTAAAATAATTATATTTATATATATTGTTTTGTATTAATACTGTCAATATATTATATAAATAATATATATTGCAAATATATTCATGTGATGTTGTAGTGGCATAGTGGAGGGAGTGTGTTGCAAAAAGGTTTGGAATGTGGGACGGTTGGTGCGGTTCAAAACTCAGAAAAAGCAAAAAAAACGGAGTTTTTTTTCGACGGAAACACCTTTGGCAACTAAACTTATTAGTCGCCAAAAGTCTTTATTTTGGCGACTAAGCCGTTTAGTCGGCGATTGATTGAGTATTGGCGACTAAATTATTAGTCGGTAAATGTATGATTTTCAAAAGGCTAAAACACTATTGGCGACTAACATTTTAGTCGCGAAAGACCTGTCTTTTGGCGACTAAAAAAATATTAGTCGCCAATGCCTACGCCGACAACGTATACGCGACAAATGTGGCGACTAAAGAATTTTGTCGGGGAAAGTCAAATTTCGACTTTCAGCGACTAAAAACAGACTTTTGGCGACTAAAAATTTAGTCGCCAAAAGTGACTTTTCTTGTAGTGATAATACTTTGGCATATGTTGTTATTTAATTAATAATGTGAGATGGTTTAATTGTCATTATTTTTGGGGCGTTATAACTTGGTATTAGTGCTATCGGGTTTGAATACTTTGGGATCGTGGGATGTGGTTTTTACCACAATGGGTTATCTCGCTAGTTTGCGTTAGAAGTAAACTTGGTATGCTATGTAATAACATGCTTATGTGGCTAGATGGGTATGGGATTTAATTTCTAAGATATTGATTGGGTCTAGGAGTTTCTAGAATTCCTATTAGAAGAGCACTTGATCACTGCTATTTCTAATTGGAACTCTGGCGACATCGCGGGATAATCATTTTTTAGAAAGGAAATTCGTATGTATTTCTGTGACTACGTGTTTATGTGGAGTGAATTAATTATTGTCCATCGCATTAGAACGCAAGTGAGTTGGCTTCGGTACATTTGTAAATGTGCTAATCTTTTGTGTTACCTTCATTAGGATGTCAAGACGTGGACGTAGTGGTGGCAGGCGTGGCAAGCCTAGACGACAAGAGGTGCTGTTACCAGATGATATTCTGGCATAGGAGGATGGGGTTGGTCAGGCTAATGTGGCCGAACCAATGGGTCAGCAGGCCATGGGTGTTTTACCCCGTGAGATGGTCGGAGCTTTAAGGGAATCCATGGACATTCTTAGAGCTGATAATCAAGTTCAGGCCCTGGTTGTTGAGATAGAGTTGTCTTTTCTGAAGAGAAAGTTTTTTCGATCTAATCCAGATGAGTTTTTGGGAGGTCCAAAGGAGCCACTAAAGGCAGATGAATGGATGGAACAATTGGTAAAGACGTTCGAGATGTTTGGCATCAAAGATGATGGATTAACGGTGACCTTGGCATCTTTCCAACTGAAGGGAGATGCGGGTCAGTAATGGAAGTATGCGTGTGGGCACATTGGGGTGACTTGAAAGGCCTTTGTCAACGCCTTCCAGGACAAATTCTTACCTCCCACTGCTAGGAAGAAGTTGAGAGAGTAGTTTCTGAAGCTTAAGCAGCTTAACACACCGGTGGCTGAGTTTGAGGTTGCCTTTACCAGTTTATTGAGGTTTGCATAGGAACTTGTGGCGACGAAGGAACATCATTGCATTGAGTTCGAGAAGACATTAAGGATCGGGCTTCTTTTTAAAGTGGTTGGGTTCATGATTAAGGACTACAGACACCTTGTAGAGGCGATGACTCATCTTGAGACCATGGTTCAGTCGGAGAAGGAGCGGATGAGGGGTTTCAAGTAGAGGAGTTAGAAGGTTTAAGGGGAGACTCAGGACAATAAGAAGCAGATGAGTTCTATCCCATAACAGTCCCATGGAGCATATACTAGATCTACTTTTCTTGTACCGTGTTCTGGGTCAAGGAGAGGTGGCTAGGGTGGGATCACTTGCTTTAGGTGTGGTCAGCTAGACATCAAGTCTTTAGTTTGCCCATAGAGAGGAGGAGGACAACATTCTATACCGTCTGCGGCCCGTTCTTAGAGCCAGAGTCAGGGGAGAGGGCAATCGCTTACTTATTATTAGTGTGGGCAATTAGGGCACATGAGGAGGTTATTCCCTCAGTCAGGTGGCACATCTGGTGCATCTGGTTCGAGACAGAGACAGACACAGAGCCTTCAACCTGTACCATCAGCACAGGTCTTGAGGGCTAATCAAGGAGCCTCTTTGACTCAGTCAGTGTATCAGACTTATGCTCCGAGGGGTGAGTAGGTAGAGCAGAGACCCACGGGGTGTGTGTCTACTGTTTCCATGCCAGATTTGTTGCCAACACCTTCAGAAGTGAAAGGTAACTTCTTGTTGTGTAATTCTATTGCCAATGTGTTGATTGATACTCGTGCATTGTATGCTTTCATTTTAACCGCATTTGCATCAGCCTTGGGGTTAGAAGTGGCTCAATTAGCATCTTCACTTAGGGTAAAGTCACCTATTGGTGGTGAGGTTGTGTTGGGCTAGGGGTGTCGGGGTTGTGAGATAAAGGTTGCTAGTCACCGACTTCCTTTTGTTTTTGTATTGATTGATATGTTGAGTTTTGACGTCATTTTGGGCATGGATTGGTTATTGTCCTATTGGGCCATTATAAACTGTTACCGTCAGAAAATCACGGTGTGCACTTTGAGTGGTGATTGTTTTTATTTCCTGGGGGACCAAGTTGATAGAGCCTTGTTGCCAGTGTATGATCCGCGTGGCTGGGGCGTCTCCTTGCTACTTTCTTAGGTGTTGACAGTTATGTGGTCCGGGTAGAGTTGCCGAGGGTAGTTTATGAATACCCGGACATCTTTCTTGAGGATCTCACTAGTTTATCACCCCACTGTGAGATTGAGTTCTTTATTGATTTAGTGTCTGGCACGACATCGAGTTCCACGACACTGTATAGATTTGCACTCGTCAAGTTGAGTGAGTTGAAGGTTCAACTCCAAGAATTATTAGATAAGGGCTTTATTCACTCTAGTACTTCGCCTTGGGGAGCATCGATTCCCTTTGCCAAGAAGAAGGATGGCATATTACAACTTTGTATTGATTACCAGAAGTTGAACCGAGTAACTGTTAAGAACAAGTAACCACTACCTTGTATAGATGACTTGTTTGACTAGTTGAAGGAGGTCATGTTGCTTTTCTAAGATAGACTTGAGATCGGGTTATCACTAATTGCGAGTGAAGGAAGAAGATATCCAAAAGACGACATATGGCCATTATGAGTTCATAGTGATGCCTTTTGGGCTAACCAACACACCGGCTTTGTTTATGGATTCGATGAACCAAATCTTCTGTGAGTTCTTAGACCGTTTTGTGGTTGTGTTTGTTAATGACATCTTGATTTACTCACCAACTGAGGAGAACACAAGGAGCACTTGCGTATTGTACTTGAGTTGCTCAGAGCCCACAAATTGTATACTAAGTTCGAGAAGTGTGAGTTTTGGCTGAAGGAGGTGAAATTCTTAGGCCATATGGTATTTGGGGAAGGGGTGACTGTAGACTCTTCTAAGATAGAGGTAGTGCAAGATTGGGAACAACCTAAAAATTCCTTTGAGATTCGGAGTTTCTTGGCATTAGTCGGGTATTACCGACGTTTTGTGAATGATTTCTATAGATTAGCCTCACCGTTGACTAGACTGATGAGGAAGGGAATCAAATTTGTGTGGAGTGAGACTTCTAAGAAGTCATTTCAAGAGCTTAAGGTTAGACTTACCACTTCTCTAGTGTTGATTATTCTGGAGAGGGGTTTGGGCTATTCAATGTATTGTGATGCGTCTCAGGAAGGTTTGGGTTGTGTCTTTATGCAAAATGGGAAGGTAGTGGCATATGGCTCACGTCAGTTGAAAAAACACAAGAGAAACTATCATACTCATGACTTAGAACTAGCAGTAATGATTTATGCTTTGAAAATCTAGAGACATTATCTTTTTGGTGAGAGATTTGAGGTCTTTTCTGCTTACAAGAGTCTAAAGTATTTATTTTCATAGAAAGATTTGAATCTGAGGCAGACAAGATGGATGAAATTTATGAAGGATTACGACTTTGAGTTGCACTATTATCCAAGAAAGGCCAATGTAGTGGCCGATGCCTTAAGTAGGAAGTCCATTAGCAGTGTAACTAGTATTGCCATTCGGAAAAGGGAGATGTTAGGCATTATTGGTGAGATTGACTTGCATCTTGGCGAGTCTGTTAAGTCGGCAACTTTGTTTACCATAGTTGCACAACCTATGCTTGTGAGCAGAGTTATAGAAGCACAACGGGGTGATCACGAGGTGGAGTCTATCCGGGGGAAGAAATCTAGTAGGAAGGTAGAGAAGGGCTTGAACATGTATTCTGACTCGAGTATTAGATATTTTGACCGTCTTTTCGTGCCAGAGTCTTGTAGACAGGAGGTACTCTGAGAGTTCCACCATTTGTGCCTTGCGGTACATCTAGGAGGCACAAAGATATATCATGACCTTAGTCGCCAATTTTGGTGGAAGGGAATGAAGAGAGACCTAGCCTTGTTTGTTTCGAGGTGCCTTACTTGTCAACAAGTGAAGGCCGAGGATCAGAGGCCATCGGGTATGTTGCAACCCTTACCTATAGCCGAGTGGCATTGGGAACATGTCACGATGGATTTTGTTATGGGCCTTTCGAGGACTCAACAGGGTAATGATGTCATCTGGGTGATAGTTGACAGGTAAACTAATTCAGCACGTTTTGTACCTATGTACACTAATGACTTGGTAGATTACCTTACCGACCTTTATGTTAGGGATATAGTTTGACTGCATAGGGTCCCTGTGACTATCATTTCGGATATAGATCTGCGTTTCACGGCTCGATAGTGGCTGAGCCTACAGAATGCCTCAGGCACTAGATTGACATTTAACACCGCCTATCATCATTAGACTAACGGACAGTCAGAGCGTACCATTCAGATCTTAGAGGATATGCTTCGGGGTTGTGTTTTTTACTTTAAGGGGTTGTGGGAGAGGCACTTGCCTTTATTTGAGTTTGCCTATAATAATAGCTTTCAGGCAAGTATTGGCATGGCACCGTTTGAGGCCTTATATAGCCAATCGTGTAGATCTTCAGGGTGTTAAGCCAAGGTGCGTGATGTGCTTATGTTGGGTCCTGAATTAATCCGAAAAACAACGGAGAAGGTTGTACTTATCTGTAAAAGGTTGGTTTCGGCTCAGAGATGTTAGAAGGGCTGTGCTGATCATAGGAAGAGACTATTATAATTTGAGGTGGGAGATCACGTCTTCTTGAAGATATCACCAAGACAGGGTTTAATGAGGTTTGGGAAGAGCGAGAAGTTATCTCCTAGATTTATTAGGCCTTTTGAGATTCTAGAGCGCATTGGGGAGGTAGCATATTGTTTTGCCTTGCCGCCACAGCTTTCTGGTGTCCATGACTGTAGACACCCCATTTTTGACCGTCCTCAAGACTTGAATGTTCTTGTAGGTTCATCCAGCAACAAGTTTGATTACTCGTCGAATGTTCAACTTTCGCAGCGGAATGCTCCAGGTTTGATCCTTCCAAACCCTATTTCCATTCTGTCTCATTTTTGGACCATGTGTTGGTCTTTGTTTTGTGGTGTTCTTGATGGACTGCCGGCCATCATAGAGGGCTACCGGCCATGGGTTTGTCGGCCATCAATAGGCCCTGCCGGCCATCAATGAGGCATTGCCGGCCACCACTAATGGTCGGCTAGCCACCAATGTTTCAACAGATATTTTCTCAGATATTTTGAGCCAGCTGTTTGCAGGATAGCTCATCTGCATGCATGTGGAGGGCTGGATTTTTTTGAAGGTTCTTTGTATCTCCTATATATAGAGGTCATCTATATGCATGCAAGGGTTACAAAAATTTTGGTTGAGCTATTTCTCTCTCTCTCTCTCTCTAGAATCCTCTCTCTCCATATTTTAGCCTTGAAAGTGAGTTTTTCTTGCATATTTGCACTAGCATCCTTAACCAAACACCTTGACCTTGGACTAGAGGTTCTTGGAGGCCTTGTTTAAGTTCCTTGGAGTGATTTTGGCTTGGTTTTGGCTCAGAAGCTTGCTGTTTCTTTGCTGTTCTTCAAGGGTAAGCTTTCTCCTTTTTAAAGCTTTGTTCTAGTTCATAGCTTAGCCATCATTGCATGCTACTTTGAAGGTGATTTTCACCTCTGAAAATTTCTTTTTTTTAAGGTCTTGAATTGTTGGTTTGAGCCTTGTGTGGTTAGGAAGTAGTGACCTCCCTTTGCTCTTTGGCTTGTAAAGCCTTTTGAGCCATCTTTGGTAGCTTTCGTTCTCATCTTTGTTTGGCCTTTTAACCACTGATACTCAGAGGAATTTCAGTGGTAGAAAGGTTGTTTTGGGGTCCTAGGTAGGAGGGGGTGATCCCCTCTCCTTGTATCATGTTTGCTTGTGTTGTTGGCCTCATAGTTGAGCATGCTTTTCTACCATCTCATGGCTTGATCTTAGCATGTTTTTGGTGTTATTTTGACATGCTTTAACTCTGATTTTGGTTGGTTGGGTCACCTCTTGCTTGGTTTTTGCACTTGTAATGCAATCTTGTTCATTAGCCTTAATATGCTTGCCACTTTAGCCTATTATTCTAGCATGTTTGGGCTATACTCCAGCATGTTTTTGCTCATGTTTTGCCATACTTAAGCTCTGTTTTAAGTGGTCTTGGCCATGTGAGGCTTGCTTTGTATGGTTGTAGTGTAAAGGCCCTTGACTAGTTTTGAGTTTCAAAGTCTCTAGCATGCTTTATTTGAGGTGTTTGTATGCCTTAGCCTCATTTCTCACATGATTTCAGGGTATATAGTGTAGTTACACTCTCACATGTTCCACTATTTCAATGCTTTAGAGAGTTGTGCCTTATGCCTTGATCATGAGCCAATTTGCATGCATGCTTGTCTAAACTCTTGGGCTACCATTTCAGCATATTTTTGGTCTTTAACTTGGCATGTTTGAGCTTTGTCCAGAGCTGGTTTGGTTATTTAGACTATGTATTGCATGCCTCTTGTGTGAATGCCTTGACTAACTTTGAGTTTTAGGGTCTCTTGCATGCTATACTTGTGATGTTTGCATGATATGTCATTATTTGGCATGCGATTTCAGTGCTTATACTTCTGTTATACTCTCATATATATCACTCTTTCAATGTGTTTGAGAGTTGAGCTTTGTGCCTTGCTTGCGAGCCATAAGTTGAGCATGCTTTTCTTGTTTTTTGTGCTTAAGTTTCATCACATTTCAGCCACTGTTTTGGCCTGCTATAGCTTTATTTTGGGCTAGTTTGATCCATTAAGCATTGTATAGCATGATTCTAGTGTTGTGTCCTTCACTTGTTTCAATGCTTAGGTCTCTAAACATGTTATGATTGTACTGCTGGCGTGCTTTAAGGTCTTTAGCATGCTATATCAGCATTGAATATCTGCAACCTCCCCAATTTCTTCATTTTTCAATTTGCTTTGAGGGTGGTTTGGCCTTAAGGTTGTGTTTAAACATGAGGTAGGGTTGGTGCTCAAATGGCTTTAACCCTATTTTGAGGGTTCCTCCTAGTCAAAGGCATCATCCCTCTCATGCCTTAAACTCCCTTTTTGGTTGACCCTTTATCATTAGAGGACTTTCACATTTGGACTTAACCAATTAAAGAATGGTTGGTAATGTAAAATGTGTAAACAAGAATCAATCAAGTGAAACATGCCAAGATAAGCATGTTTTTGCATTGCATGGTGTTCAATCGGACGTTATATTGAACACAAGGTGAATTGGTCCATTTCATACTCAAAGTGATGAAAATGAGCCAATTCCCTTTGTCTCCATTGCATTTGATCTCTCATGATAAGGTAGTGGCCTCAGAGTATTGTTTGCATTGCATTTATTGAATGTGTACAAGATTGGACCTTTGGCCATCATGCATTCCAAATGCTTGATTGATGGTGTTGGATCAAATAGTGCTCTTCCCTTGATGTTTTGAGATGATAAGGAGGGGCATAGTACATACATATCCTAGGGAGACACTCCCTTTCCTCTTTTTTGTGCTCTGTTGCAGTTTGGTGTCACAACACACCAGTGGCCGGCAGTGCCACATTAATGGCCGACACCCTCTCATTGTTGGCTGGCAAGGGGCCATCTTTGGCCGACAGGTGGCTGGCAGTTGCTCCTCATGGTCGGCAGGCCACTGGTGCACTCCCCAGCACTGTTTTGGTGAGATCCAACAGCAAGTTCTCAAGGGCACCCTGCAAACAGAGCCTCTAAAGAGCAAACCAGAGAGCTTTTCGAGGCGGGAAACCGAATGCGAGCATGCATGTTCAACATCTTCGAGCTGAGCTGAAGTAGTTTAATTTAGTGTTTTACTTGTTAGTTAGCATTGAGTTTGTAATTTAATTAATTAATTTGTTGATTAGTTAATTGTTGTAATAATTAGTAAGTAGTTTTCTAGTTATTCGATTTTGTGTTGTGTAATAATTAGTCTAATTAGCTTAATTAGATTAGTTTGTTTAGCTTAGCTTAGCTAGCTTAGCTTATTTATTCGGACCCTCCTTCGAGAGGGCACAATGTTGTAATAAGGGTGCGTGTGTGTGTGAATGTGTTCTAACCCCACGTCTTTCTCCCTTTTATTTATTCGCTTTCAGTGGTTAGATTAGGACACGTTTCGATTAGCATACCTTATGCTTGCATGTTTGCATCATTCATTTGTCTTGCATGCACCGGGCATGGCGCATCATTCAAACTGCATCGTATTTCAATACACTTCTTTGAATATGTGTATCAAATTGTTGCATTCATCCATCTTAGATAGCCGAGCCTACTTAGTTGCATTTTTGCATGAGTTGCATTAGGAATCATGTAGAGTTAGGATCATGCATTGATTTTTAATTAGCTTTTGTTTTGGCTTGGATTACACTGTAAGTATTTACACTTTAGCATCCTTGCATGAGTGTAAGTGTTGCCATGTTTTGCATGCTTGCCATGAGGCTATTTGCTTAAGTGATTAACTGCATGAATGCCTGTGGATGAAGGCTTCATTACTTGAATTGGAACAATTCATCAAAATGTGAGTTTTAAGCCCACTTGGAGTAGCAAATCATCATGTTTTAAGCCCACCTTGTTTGGTGACAAATCCACATTTCTAAGCCCACTTGAGGGTGGCAAATTCAAACCATTTTCGAAAAATAAACATTGAATTGTTTTGTTCCAATTTAGGTGATCTAGTCTATACTTGTGTGCTGTGCGCATCACGTAGTAATGATAGATTAATAATCGGAATAAGAACACGTGTTTACAAAAACAACATATCATGTTTAGTAGAGGTCGATCCTTTGATCGGGCGAGCGGGGGTGCTCATTTCAGGACCTTCCCCTCTCGTACCCAAGTTCCAGAGCCAAGGCAACTTTGGTGATAATGGACACATGGCCTTTGGCACGAGTCAGGGTTTCCTAAATTTCCCCAAAACAAAATATTTAGGTGGCGACTCTGAAATCTGGCAAAGCAGTCCATGTTTGGTGCTTTTAGATTCAAAATTGATTTTTCAAAACCAATTGCCAGATTTAGGACTCTTTGGTGATTTATCAGTCTTACATTGCACTTTGTGAGATTAGATTCAGAATCGTGACAGGAGTCCGAACTGTAATAGCTAAGAACCCAATTCGCGCCTCTCCGAAAGCGGGCGCGCGGAGAGAGTTCGGGCCGTCTACAGTTTCTGGCCACTCTGCTGGGGATTTAGAGAACTTGACTCGAACATCATGATATGTTGTTTTGTCTACACTTATGTGTTTCTTTGCATTGCATTTGCATTGGTGCGCTTAATTCACAGTGTTTGTCATCTGCTATTCCTGAACGGTTTGTCGGAGGCTTGCTTGGATAAGTGTGCCATAAGGCTAACCGATTACAAGCTCTGCCACGATAGAAACACAAACCTCGGTTTTTACCAAGGCACCCTATTTGACCATTTGACCTAGTTGCATATTGGAAGCCTTAGAGACTGTTCCAAACTAGGGTAGGTTACTTATCCGAATGTAGGTTGTTTGAAACTGCTGAGTGCGTAGTGAAACCCTAGTTCCTGACAAAATAGGACAGGGAAACCCTACCCCACCATAGGGGTGTTTTGGCTCTTACTTGCTTGATATGTGCTGTTAGAGTGCGTCTCTACAGGTTCTATGTATCAGTTGCAAGTCTGGGTATCAGTCTGAGGACATCAGTATTTGGGGGTATCAGTTTTCGGGCAATGATTTGGGGGCAGTGATCAGTGTTGAGAACAGTTTATCCAACTTTTGATGCCAATTATGTGTTGTCTTTATTTAAGCTAAAATGCTATCCGTTTTTCTAATTGTTGTTTCCTTATTTTTTGCTTTATTTATCTTTTTGCAGGGCAGTATTGCATCATTGCTTCCGAGGAGGCAGATCCCCCCCGAGCACTCTGGACCCGGATTGGGAGAGTTCATCGATCTGAGGATCTAGTTGACAGACAACCAGTGTTTGCTGCATTACCCCTGGTTATGAGACGGAGGTCATCCAAGCATAGATCATCAGTATAGCGGTTACCAGATCAGCGGTCATTATCCACCTCACCTGTGCGTAGTTGGGCTGAGATATCTGCTTCTATCTCAGAGAGAGAACCTACATTTGTTCCAATAGATCAGCACCTTATGGTTGGTATGGAGGACATGATGCATCAGCTCCAAGAGACCATGCAAGCCATGCAGCAGGATGCTGCTCGTCAATCGGAGGTTACCGCTCGTCAGGCAGAAGTTGTAGCTCAACAAGCAGAACTGATTGCCAGGCTTCAACAACAGCAGCAACCACAACAAGCCAGAGCATCTGCTTCACATCCACCCCAACCCTCATCCCCACCTAGGGTTCCAACACCCGGGGAAACAGCTCACGTCCAGGAGAATACGGACGTTCCAACAGGGCCAGTCCTACCACTAGTTCTACCGCAGACTTCAAAAGCACCGGCCTTTCCAGGGGACACATCGTTTGAATTTGAAGTGGATCCAACCGCGATGAAAGTCAGTAAGCTTGAAAATCTATTCAAGCGAGCCCAGGGAGTTAACTCCATCCCGGACATAGAAGATGGATACACTAATTCGGCGGTGACATTGCCGGATAGGTTCAAGATGCCGCACATAGATTGCTTTGACGGCTCGGGCGATCCTGTGGTTCATCTGAGGCTGTTCTCTGATATTCTATGCCCAATGGGCTTAAGGAGACTCCAGAAACTATCACTCTTTGGTCGGACCCTGTCGGGTATTGCAGCAATATGGTATGCCAAGCTGGAGGACTCAGTGAAAAGAAGTTGGGAGAAGATGGCCGAGGCCCTTGTCGCACAATATTTATAAAACACCCAAATCGAGGTCATGGCTCGTGATCTTGAGGAGACCAGGCAAGAGCCAAAGGAAGGCTTTTTTGACTTTGTCACTCGATGGAGGGCCAAGGCCTCCATGATGACAACTCGGCCACTGGAGAAAGATCAGCTAAGGATGGTTGTGCGCAACCTCCAACCTAAGCTGATGCAGAAAATGATCGTCTTACCCCTTCCCACCTTTGCTGATTTACACGAGATTGGGGTACAGATTGAGGATGCCATGAGGCAAGGTCTGATTGACGAAGAGGGCATTCATCCGCGGTTCGAATGCAGCTACCAGTAGTAGTGCAGCCGCCAGGACTTCTGACGTAGGCATGGTCACCACCACCACACCAAAAACAGCTACACCCTTCATCGGTGCGTCCGGAACTAGTTCGCAACCAGTAAAAAAACCTACCCTGGGGCCAGAGGACTTTTACCCCATTGTATATGCCTTTGTCCAAGGCCCTGGGGATTCTAATCAGAAAAGGGCATTAGAAGCCCCTAGAGTTGCGGCCATTACCGGACAAACTTCCTTCTTCCCATAACCCGGCCAAATATTGCGCCTTTCACCAACAACACGGTCATAACACTGACTTCTGTTAGAAACTACGTCATGAGATTCAAGATCTCATTGACAACAAGGTGATTGCACCTCTCGACAAGCCAAACGTCACCACTAACCCTCTCCCACCACATAACAACAACCCTCCTCCACCTAGGCAAATAAACCTGATCCAAACTACAGCCATCCCGTATGACCCTAGCATATATATCACACCCTCCCACCTACCTAAGCCGGAGGTGTTCATCCTGGACAACACAGACTTGTGTATGTTGAGCACCTCCCTAACCTAGTCTGAGCTAGCGGTGGTGACTGTCGAAGACAGAACTGGGGTAACTTTGAAGGAAAGTGGAAATGTTGATTCAGAGCCTGAGGGATCAGGGAGCTTTACCGAGGAAGCATATAACCCGTGTGGTTATATTGTGTCGACAGATCAGGCTAAGCTAAGGGTAGAGTTGCCAACTGGAGCGAAGATCAGTGTGGTTTGGGAGGATAGACTGAGTCAAGGGGCTAGATAAACTTGCCGAGCTAGAGGAGGATATTAATAACCTTCAGTTCTTTGATGAGCAGGACCCGGGGGATGTGAGCATCAACTGGTTCAATTTGAATGGATCAGCAGATACCACCGGGTGGTTCAGTGACGAGCCGGATGTTGTTGGGGCTCCTCAGCCAGAACAGGGACCGTTAGAAACGGGAACATGTGCAGTGGCCAAAATGGTCCAGAATAAAAAAGAATCGTCGGAGAGCACCGATGCAAAGAATTTTGCTCGGGATTTGGGCAGTTTGAGTACAACAGACACTGAACAGGAGGCTGCATTGAAGCGGCTTGAGCAAGAAAAGATCGAGGATCTTGAGAGCGCTAGAAAAGCCAAAGCACCTGAGGGGGCAGAATGTGCTGTGAGCACAGAAACAGTTACAACGGAGCTAGGTAGCTGCCTGTCGGTTGCCGATGGGATGTGGTGGGGAGACGACGATTTACGTCTTGCTCACACCGACGATGACTGGAGCTGGAGTCAGCCTAACGACACCTGTCACGCTGAGGAGGTCGACCATATGACCAGAAGTGGGCGGTACTTCAAGCCCCCACATTTGGACTAGCCAGAGGTGTCCAGAAAGTACAAAGAAGCAGAGGGGCATAAAGAAAAACTACTTGTGCTGAAGTAGCTTAAGAAAATTCAAGCAGACATCTCCATCTGGGGACTGCTTATGGCCTCGAGGGTTCACAGACAAGCCGTCCTCACTGCTATGGACAGGGCCAAGCTTTCAATTGATACAACGCCTGAGCAGTTGGTGAGATTGGTATTCCCAGGAGGAGCTTCCCCAACCTTGACCTTCATAGACAAAGGGTTACCGCCTAAGGGCTTTGATCATAACAAGCCACTCTATATCTCTGTGGAGTGTAGAGAGAAATGGATACCGGTGGTCTTGGTCGACACGGGATCTGCAATCAACGTATGTCTGTCGAGAACGGCGTATGCTATCGGGTTGAAGCCCGCGGATTTCGTGCTTACAGCACAAGGGATTTGGGCCTATCATAACACCAGCTAGGAGGTGATAGGGACCGTACGGATTAAGACTCAAGTCGGCCCGGGACAGCAAGACATTGAGTTTCATGTTTTGGATATTGCAGCCACCTTCAATCTACTCCTTGGGCTGCCGTTGCTACACCGAGTGAAGGCTATCTCTTCCACCTTGCACCAGATGCTGAAGTACCCCCACGGGGAAGGGGGTGGCCATTGTTTTTGGGAATTCTTCAATGCATCCGCCGCCAGAGGTTTCTACACCAGTTCTGGAAATTGAGCATGGTGTGAAGGATGTCATTCTGTCGAGATTCACCCTAGCTGAGGCCCGGGTTGTATAGGATATGCTAGCTATTTATGAGGGACTATATGTCAGTGCACAATCTGTCTACCTCATGAACAAGCTTCAACACATGCCCGGGATGGGATTGGGATGAGGTGGCTGGAAGGGGGTCGCAGCATTGGCCGAAATGCCACATAACCCTTACACCTTTGGTTTGGGTTACTCGCCCACCATAGAGGATTGGGCAAGGAAAGGAAGGGAAATGGCTGGGAGAGCCAAGGCCAAGCAAGCCGGAAAGCACTACGAGCTGGTGCACAAACCTATCCAAGGAACCCTGAATGGACGCTTTGTCCGGGAGGGGGAAGACTTCCCATTTTGCAATTTTTTGGAGCCCTGGTTGAATTCAGAGAGCGGCATTTGCCCGGCTTCGAGTTCTTTTTTGACCTTCAGCTATCAGGGGATGAAGTTGCTGAAGAGCAGATAGACCTACCAGCTGAGGCTAAGTAGTGCAAGGAGGATAAGTCCGAGAGCACAAAAATTGAGATAGGGGTAGCACTGGCTTGTCTCCTCTTAGATCCTCAGATCATGTCGGAGTGCTTGGGGGATAACTTCTCAATTTCCATGATCAGGGATCAAGCGGCTGTGGGTTCATCTTCTGGCATTCTTGATGCATCCATCGCACCCTCCTTCGTTTGGCAGTACGAGGAGGGCTTTTTTATCGAGCAGTTTTGGGTCAGGTAGTGAACCGGAGTCTGATTCCATAGAGTCTGTGGAGTCGGAATCATATTCTAGTTCTTCTGAGTCAGAGTCAGGTATTCCTGGGGTTGATAACCCGGATGCCACTGTCCTGTCTAGGTCATCTTTTTCTTTTTGGACTGGATGCTATTAATGAGAATTGTACAACTGTGGCTTCTGAGTACTTTTCTGTGCGTTTAGTTTACTGCATTAATCAGGACTTTTAAAACTTCGATGAAAACGACGAGGAAGAAATTCCTTCAGTTTTGAAACATTTACTTGATCAACAGCAGGAGAGGTTTGTAAAACCTTTGGTTGATGAAATCACCTCAATTAATGTTGGTACTGAGAAGGATCTGCGGCTGGTCCAGATCAGGTCCACGTTGTCTTCTGAGGAACGCAAGCGCTTAGTCGCTTTATTAAAAGATTTCAAAGATGTTTTCGCGTGGTCCTACAAAGACATGCCTGGAACCGATCCTGAGATTGTACAACACCAGATCCCTCTTGACCCAGAGGCCCGACCTGTTAAGTAGAAGCTTCGAAGGATCCATCTGGACTGGGCTTTGAAAATCAAAGAAGTGGTCACCAAGCAGATCGATGCAAGGTTCCTGTTAGTATCTGAGTATCCAACTTGATTGGCCAATATAGTTCCGGTGCCGAAGAAAGACGGCAGAATTCAGGTATGCGTGGACTTTAGGGATCTGAACATAGCCAGTCCAAAAGACGAGATTCCACTGCCGCATATTGACGAATTGGTGGACTTCACTGCGGGGCATGCGTTGCTCTCATTCATGGATGGGTTTTTAGGTTACAATCAGATTTTGATGGTGCCCGAAGATAGGGAGAAGACTGCTTTCACTACCCTGTGGGGAACCTACTGTTATAGGGTGATGCCGTTCGGTTTGAAGAATGCTGGGGCTACATATCAACGGGCTGCGACCACGATTTTGCATGATATGATCCACAAAGAGGTTGAGGTGTACATGGACGACATGATTGTCAAGTCCAAGGAAAGAAAGGGCCACTATACCGCCTTAAAGAAATTTTTCCAGCGGATTAGAGAGTATCGGTTGTGGTTGAATCTTCAGAAATGTACTTTTGGTGTCATAGCAGGGAAAATGCTGGGGTTCTTGATCACACAAAGTGGTATCAAGGTCGATCCTTCCAAAATCAAGGCCATCTTAGAAATGCCACCATCAAGTACTGAAAAAGAGGTGCGAGGCTTTCTGGGTAAAGTGCAATTCATAAGATGGTTTATTGCAAAATTAACTTTGACTTGTGAACCATTGTTTGGTCTCCTGACGAAAGGAAAGAAGTTCCAATGGGATGACCGATGTGAAGTTGCTTTCGAGCATATCAAGCAATATCTACGGAACCCACCCATGTTGTCACTGCCAGAGCTGGGAAAATCGTTGATTCTGTATCTATCAGTGACCAAAACGACGATGGGCTGCATGCTTGCACAGGAATCTAAGGATAAAGTGGAGAAGGCTATCTACTACCTGAGCAAGAAAATGTTGGAATACGAGACCCGCTACACTCCGTTGGAGAAGGCTTGTCTGGCCTTGGTATGGGATACCAGGAAGTTGAGGCACTACCTGTTAGCTCACTCCGTAATACTGGTTTCAAGATTAGATCCCATCAAATATCTCTTCAAGAAACTGACACTTACGGGTGGGCTAGCTCGTTGGTTGCTTCTTCTCTCTGAATTCGATATGAAGTATGTGATGCGCAAGTTTGTGAAAAGGACAGCGGTAGTGGAGTTCCTAGCTGATCACCCAGTAGAGGGAGTTGAACCAGTTGAATACCTGCTCCTAGATGAGGCCATTCTGTATGTTGAAGATGAAACTTGGACTATGTACTTTGACGGAGCGTCAAACCAGTACAGGTATGGGATAGGGGTGTTGCTGATAGCACCCGACAATTCTCGTATGCCCTTAGCCTTCAAACTTCGATTCAAAGTATCGAACAATGGAGTAGAATACGAAGCATGTATTGCTGGATTAGAGGTTGCCCTGGAACTAGGGGCAAAACAGTTGGACGTCATTGGGGACTCGAACCTTGTTATATCTCAAGCTAAAGGAGAATGAAAAGTTAAAGAAGAAAAGATAAAAATCTATCATCAGACCTTGGACGTGCTGATTCCTTGGTTTGAGAAATTGAACTTCGCTCATCTGTTAAGAGAGAACAACAGGTTCACTGATTCATTAGCAACTCTATCTTCTATGATAGACATCCCTTTTGGAGTCCGGATGTGTCCGATCATCATTGACCAGAAATTTGTGCCGGCCTATGAGCTGATTGTTGCCATAGACGAAGTACAAGATCAAAACCCCTAGTACCACGATATCTGGAACTTCTTAGAAAATGAGGCGTATCCACCAGGGGCAAATGCCAATGATAAGAGGGCGATACGAGGAATGGCTGCTCAGTTCATCGTCTGCGGGGCTAAACTGTACAAAAGGGGTCATCTGGGAATGCATAAGCTATGCGTTGATGCTGAAGAATCAAGGCACCTGATGGAGGCCATCCATGGCGGAGAGTGCAGATCGCATATGAGTGGGGTGATGCTAGCCCGTAAAATTCTCAGACAGGGTTACTACTGGTCAACCATGGAAGAGGATTGTATTGGCTTTGTTCGGTGATGCCACAAATGCCAGATCCATGCAAATCGCATGAACATTCCGTCGTTAATGCTGTACAACATGACTTCGCTGTGGCCATTTTCAGTCTGGAGGATTGACGTGATTAGGGAAATTACTCTGAAGGGGTCAAACGGGCATGATTGCATTCTGGTAGCGATAGACTACTTCACAAAGTGGGTCGAGACCAAATCTTATGCGGTGCTGAAAGCATCGCACGTGGCTAAGTTTATCAGGAACAACATTATATGTCGCTACGGGGTCCCGAATGAGATTATTTCCGATAATGGTTCCCACTTCAAGAAAGAATTGATCAACTTGTTGGAGAAATACAACATGACTTTTCATAAGCCATCCACATATCGGCCGCAAACGAACAAAGCTATTGAGGCCGCCAACAAGAACATCAAGCACATTCTACAGAGATGGTGGAAACCTACAAGGATTGGCAAGATAAGCTGCCATTTGCTCTTTGGGGCGACCGAACTTCAATTTGAACTTCTACTAGGGCAACTCCGTATTCCATGGTTTATGGGATGGAGGTTGTTCTGCCTATCGAAGTTGAGGTTTCGTCATTATAGGTTATGGCTGAGTGCCAAATAGATGAGGCAGATTGGCAGTAGAGCAGGTTCGAAGAACTCATGCTGTTTGACGAAAGAAGGCTGAAAGCACTGTACCACGCCCAAGGTTATCAACGAAGAATTTCCAGGGCTTTCAACAAGAAGGTTAAGTCCAGGGATTTGAAAGAGGGGGATTTGGTGCTTAAAGACAACTGAGCTCCCATCCACGATCCTAGGGGCAAGTTCAGACCTAATTGGACTGGTCTCTACATCATCAAGTCAATCTGGTTGGGTGGAGCTGTCGTTCTTATGGACCTAGATGGCCTAGAGTTCTCCCAATCCATGCAAATCGCATGAACATTCCGTCGTTAATGCTGTACAACATGACTTCGCTGTGGCCATTTTCAGTCTGGAGGATTGGCGTGATTGGGGCAATTACTCCGAAGGGGTCAAACGGGCATGATTGCATTCTGGTAGCGATAGACTACTTCACAAAGTGGGTTGAGACCCAATCTTATGCGGTGCTGAAAGCATCGCACGTGGCTAAGTTTATCAAGAACAACATTATCTGTCGCTACGGGGTCCCGAATGAGATTATTTCCGATAATGGTTCCCACTTCAAGAAAGAATTGATCAACTTGTTGGAGAAATACAACATGACTTTTCATAAGCCATCCACATATCGGCCGCAAACGAACAAAGCTATTGAGGCCGCCAACAAGAACATCAAGCACATTCTACAGAGATGGTGGAAACCTACAAGGATTGGCAAGATAAGCTGCCATTTGCTCTTTGGGGCGACCGAACTTCAATTTGAACTTCTACTAGGGCAACTCCGTATTCCATGGTTTATGGGATGGAGGTTGTTCTGCCTATCGAAGTTGAGGTTTCGTCATTATAGGTTATGGCTGAGTGCCAAATAGATGAGGCAGATTGGCAGTAGAGCAGGTTCGAAGAACTCATGCTGTTTGACGAAAGAAGGCTGAAAGCACTGTACCACGCCCAAGGTTATCAACGAAGAATTTCCAGGGCTTTCAACAAGAAGGTTAAGTCCAGGGATTTGAAAGAGGGGGATTTGGTGCTTAAAGACAACTGAGCTCCCATCCACGATCCTAGGGGCAAGTTCAGACCTAATTGGACTGGTCTCTACATCATCAAGTCAATCTGGTTGGGTGGAGCTGTCGTTCTTATGGACCTAGATGGCCTAGAGTTCTCCCAGCTGATCAACATGAACAAGTTGAAGAAATACTATCCCTGAGTGGCTCGCTAGGCCGAAAACCCGAAAGGGCGACCTAGGCAAAAGTTAGAGCACAGAAAATTTGAAATAAGAAAAACTGAGCTCGCAAGGTTGAAAAGCCAAAAATGGCGGCCTTGGCAAAAGTTAGAGCGCAAAAGGAGAGTGTTAATACATGAGCGAACCCGAACTGAACTACGTAAGGCTTGATTCCCATCTTTGGTATACGTAGGCAGCTTCATTCTGAAGTCCAGCCACAAACACTTCCAAGTTAACTTTGTCCATGTGATCATGTTGGTCATCTTTGTCTGTTCTACATTCAGGAGCTCGGTTGTGATCTCCGGTGCAGTGCTATTCAGACAAGAGGTAACTTTCTAGTTGTTGGATCCGGGGTTGTACGTCTCAGTGATAGATCTCAGGCGTGTCCAGTTGTGAGCCATATCAAAAATGGTTTTGAAAAGTTTTAATAAAAGTTGATTTTGTTCAAATTAATCTTTTTACAACTTAGACCATTTTTGGACCAAACGGAAAATTTTTAGTACCCACAACCTTCAATTACATTGATTTCAATACAGAGTTCTCCTACTCTTGAATACAAATTGAAGTTGCTTTTTATTACAATCATAAAGAAAACTTGAAAGTACAGATTAAGCAATAAACTCGGGGCATAGTCAGGTGTTCCTATGCCCCCTCCCTGAGCTTGTGGAGCCTCTGATGCCAAAGTAGGCCTGGTCTGTGCCTCTTCATTGAGCCAAGCTATGCACTCGTCAAAAAGGGCACAACTAAAAGTGGGAGCGGGGACCAGAAGCTCTCTCGTTCTCCATGATGTGGAATACCGAGCTAGATGTGAGCCTTGGACTGGAAATGTAGTAGGTTACTTTATCCCTTATTCCGGACAAGTCTGATCATGTCCAAATTGGTGCCAGAATCGAAACGGGAAGAAAAAGACACAGTGTGTCAGACCAATTAACTGAATCCCCGGTTGGCGAGACATGCTATAGCTCATCGCCGGCAGATTAAGCCAGGGGCAGCGCCAAGCAATGTTGATGGCGGATAGGCTGCACATCCATTCGCACCACCATCTCTCATCTGGGGCATCAACTAGTCATTGCCAGAAGAAATAGCCGTGTGCTGAATATGCTGGGCATGAGTCTACCACTTTCAGCTTATCCATCAACCATATCTGGGGAGGGATGAAAAATGAGAGATTAAAGAACAGAGAGGTGTACATGGAGAGAAAAGTGAGAAAAGGGTTTTTGAGAGAAAAACAGAGCCTGAGGGCTGAGTGATGTGAGGAATACACATGTGAGAAGGGCAGGAAACATTACCTATAAAAGTAATGGACTCCCTGCAAATCTAATCGTCTCCCGGTGACGGAAGGCATCCAAACCCATTAATGTCTCGGCCAGTATCATGCCAATACAGCTCTTGCCCTCTTTTAAATCTTGGGCAACCTCAATCAAACGGATGCTGGCCCCCCCGAAGCCAGGGGCAAGCAAGAAATGAGACAACATGCACAAGCAGAGGGCGTGTCGCCAAAAACTCTGGCAAAGGTGGTCGTCGCGGTCACCGGCGTCAGAAAATCAATGGATCAAGCTCGGAACATCCAGTTCTGCGTTGCGAATCAAAGACCGAGTGTCATGCAAAGTAAGCCCACACATCCATCCTAGAACTTGGATGTGGCTGAAACGGAATTGGGGCAAGATCTCCTCATCGCAGCGAGACTCCATCAAAGCTTTGAAATCTTCAAAAGTGGGACATATCACTTGTCCACCAAAGCTAAAAACATGAGTTACCGGATTGCAACACCTAGCCACGGCATGGAGGAACGGAAAACGTAGCGTGGTGCGGTTCAACGTGAATCGTAAACAGTGCATTTATTCCGAAATCCCGAAAAGTTAACTTTTCCGAGCCATCCAAGCTTGCAATCCAATTTGTGAGATTTTGGGCAAGAAATGCTTCCATTTGGGGTAAAAATGGAGTTAAAGTGAAGAAACTACGAAGCTGGAACCTTTATAGAAGATAAGGTATTGAGTGGAGGCCAGGTGTCGTCGTTTCGGAGGTTCTGCCATTGATGGCTGGCAGCAGCACATTGATGGCCGGCAGTGGCTCATTAATGGCCGGCAGATGCAAATTGATGGCTGGCAAAGGAGAGTGATGGCCGACAGGCCATTCCCCATGGCCGCTAGTCCCTTTGTGATGCTCACTGACCTCCTGTGTGAAGATTAAGTCATTTTCAAATAGTTGTATTCTGTTTTTGGCACCTTTCCGGGTCTTGTTTTGGTTCTTTTCGAGCTTGAACATGTCTGTTTAAGTTGTAACTGTTTAGCTTTGCTTATCGAGTTGTATGCACTTTGCTTATCGAATTGTATGCACTTTGCTTATCTAGTTGTATGTAGTTTGCTTATTTGGTTATTGCATTTTGCTTATCGAGTTGCACTTGTGTTGTTTGTCGAGTCGTTTTGTTCTTTTCAGTTGTTAGTTGGTTCACTGCCTGATTAAGACCAATGCAATTTGAATCTGCAGTTTTCAAGCAAAGATCAATCTCATTTGCATAATGTGCGATGTGAGGCGATGCTTAGAATGTAAAATGCAACACTTTTTAACCAAAAAGTTGTTATCATTCTCGTCATGGTTCCTTTTTTACAAAGTACGAGTTTTAAAGAAAATAAAACTGCCTAAGGCTGTACAATGTGCAAAAACTACTAGCAAAAAGAAAACAAAGCAAAAAGCATCTAAGCTGGTGCCGTCTAGCTCATGATCGAGAGGCCCTCTTCGTCCTCTTCCTCAGTTGAGTGGACTCTGGAGCACTGTCACCATCGACACCGCTATCTGAATCTGAATCAGAGCTTGAACCGGTGTCGTCATCTCCAGCCTCAGAGGACTCTGAATGTGCACTCTCAACATCACCCTCCTTCTCGCTTGTCTCATCATCATCATCACCCAGAACGGGCTCTAAAGGGCCACTCTCGCTGCGGTTGCCTCCGGCTCTACCTCAGCCATGTGTCTGAGCCTGCCTCCCTCTCCTCTCTGCTGTTGGGGGGGTGCTGAAGGTCCTGCCTCTGCTCCTGTTGGGGCGTATGATGGGGCTGGCATCTCGAAAGAAATCTGAAAAGGGCAATTTATGAGAACGCATTAGTCTGTGTATATAGGATGCAAGAGATGATGTTCCGTGAGCAGTAAATGATTACAGATGATGTACTGTGAATAGTGGGGGATTGCAGTGTATTTGTTGTGAACAGTGGATGATTGCAATGTATGTATACCGCGTGCAGTGTGTGGCAACGGTGTATCCATGTAGTGTTTGGTGTACTATACCAGATCAGTGTAGCGTGGAACGATTGAAATGCTAATGCATTAATAATGAGTTTTATGGCATGAAATGCAAGATGAAGAAAGATTACCGGGATCCTGTAGAGGCTGAGCAGATCCAGGCTCATCTGTACCATGTCTGTCAAGGAGGCCACAAGCTGAAGGGCCTGCCCGTGTACTCAATGGGTGCTTGTAAGTGCATCGAGGGAATCAGTACTCTATACAACATAATTGCATCAAAGTAAATATGTAGAATTGCAAAATGTAAAGTTTGGCCTCGAACCCCGACAAGTGCGTGACTAGCTGGTGCAGGCTCGATGAGGATCTGGCAAGTCTTCCCAGAACGTCTTCGATGAGTCACTGTAGTAGGCAGTTCTGGCCATCCAGTCTCCTGCCTTGCCTCAAGATCTCTCCTCCTGCGAGATCTGGTCGCTCTGTCTCTCCCTCTCGCAGCTGGGGCTCTAGCTCCCTCACCTCCTCGAGCACCGGTCAGAGGTGGCATCAGATACGTCTGAATGAAGGTCGCGTAGTCACCCTCTATGCGGAAAAGGTTTGCATCTAGTCCTACCATGAACTGGATCACCTTTTCCTCAGAAAGTTTGTGTGTCTCTCTTATAGATACCGAAGGTGCCCTCGGTATAAATGGGGCAGGGAAGCTCAAGGTCTGGCACACGAAGCGCTCGCTCAAGAACCAAGAGCGGTAGATCGGTCCCTCAAGAAGGATGTGGTAGCGGGCAACGACCCTAGTGGTCTCATATGCGAATCTGGCCCCTGACGGTATCACGCCCCACGGCTGCCATGTGATCTGAAGATAATAAAATGAACGGATGATTAGTCATTATCAATTGACTACTGTGTGTCAAACTAGTTAAAAAGTAGCATGACTATGTTTTGGGTTACCTCGCGTGCTGTGACCGTGTCGAAATACTGTCGGAAGAACATGAAGCTGTCCCGAGTCCTACGACGGAGCAAGCCATCATACACTTAAGAGAATGGAACTGTTGCTGGGGTCTCCACTATGGGCTCTGGGGCAAGAGCTGGGAAGTATGCGTACACCCATATCTGCAAAGAAAATGTGATCAATACAATGTATGAACAGAGTACAGAAAATGCAGAAAGCAGTGTGTAGTACAACGCATGGAAAGTACAAATGTAGAGCAGAGATTAGACTGTGTGTATAGAGTGTGGTATGCAGTGCGTGGTATGTGTAGTGTGCAGAAAATGCAAAGCAGAAAGCATACAGTGCAAGAGCAGATATAGAGAATGCAGAACATGACATATGAGTGAACAAGTGTAAAGCAGGAAATGCTAAGCGGAAGATGTAAAGTGAAGATGTGGAACTAAGCTGTGTACCTCCCAGGCTTGCCAGTAGCCGTCGATCAAGGTCCCGCACATCCGAGTGGTCGAGCACATGTATCCGTATAGAGTGGTGAGACCGGCTCCGCCCCAGTCGTAGAACGGGACTCGCTGCAACACCACCAATGCACTCAGAAAGTACAGGCCTACGGTATTCCACATGTTCGAGAACAAGGTGGTACCGAAGAGGAATAGCAGAAAGCCCCAGGCATATTGCTCTGTCTGCTCAACAGTCTCAGGCTCAACTCCTCTGAAATGCTTCTCAAACCAGCTGTATCGGACCATACCCACCCGAAGTGTCGGTGGCTGTGCCCTGAGTAGTACAACCCATGCAGCCTCCCACTCTCCCATGTCAGGATCGAGGGGAATCAGATCACCTCCTATGCCTAAGCCAATGATCTTGGCGAAGTCATAGGGAGTCATCGTCATCTCCCCCGTGGAAGAGAAGTAGAAGGAGTAAGTGGTATCCCACCACCTCTCCACAAGAGTCCCTAAGAGAGGGCGGCTCGCAGTGACTCGGGTCAAACTGGAGCGAAATAGACCAAAGTCGGTCCCGTCGATGATGTCACGGACCCTGGCTGGAAGCTCATCGTACCAATCCCGAGCTATCGTGGTGCTGTAACCTCGGAAGGAGCGGGATCCATCCTGTGTTGCTACATGTGATGCAATTAGATCAAGTGAGGTATAAAGTACAGTTGAATGCAGAGCAGTGATGTATAAAGTACAGTTGAATACAGAGCAGTGATGTATGAAGTATAGTTGAATGTAGACTAGCAATGTATGAAATACAGTCAGATCAAGGCATGTGATGCAGTCAAATCAAAATAGTGCAAGAAATGTAGTAGTTATGGGTGGTATTGCAGAGAAGGAAAGTTTGTACCTCTACAGCTATGGCTGACAAGTGAGACATAGGCTCTCTCAGTAAGAGGTCGTCTGGTGCATGCTCGGCAAAATCAGTAAAGGCCTTGATGCCTCTTGCAACTGGTATAATGTGCGTCTCGAGGTGATACCTCATCGGATCGAATAGGCGAATGCTCGGCGGTAGTGGCTCGGGCTCTACCTCGGGCTCGACCTCGAAGTCCGCTGCAAACTCTACTGGAGGAAGTACGGGGAAGCCCCTGTCATGTGGGACATCATTTGCCATCTGAAATAGATGGAGAAATGAGCAAAAATGCGGAAAATGGTGAAACTTTGAACAAGTTAAACCCTATAAGAGAGAAAAATCAAAGAAAGTTAAAACCCAAAAAAAAGGAACTAATCTTGGGAGAAACTCGAGGGAAATGATCTTTGAAAAGTGGAAATGACGGGAGAAGCATCGAAATCAAATTCTGATCAGTTCAAAGCAAAGAGAACATGAGGGTTTTGCGAAGAAAAATGTGTCTAGGGTGTTGGGAAACGCGTAGAATGCGCGGATCTAGAGAGAAGGAGTACCTAAAGAGCAAGGGAGGAAGGTTTTGTGCAAGGGGTTGTGAGGAAATGAAGTGTCTCCACCCCTACTTAAAGACGCATGGGTCAAAGGACCAATCTGCCCCAATCGGCCATGAATGGCCGGCACCTTTTATTGATGGCCGACAGTGGCCACTGATGGTCGGCAAGGGGCTGGCAAATTCCCCTGATGGCCGGCAGGCCTCCACCAGTTTCCCCTGCCTCTTGTACCTTGATATGTGTCCTTGGGTTCCGAGAAATGCAGGGTATGCTCAAAATTTGATTCAGAATGCCTCCGCAAAAGCCCAGAATCACATTCGCAGTGTGTGAGGGTCATCGCCCGTCAACTCAAACAAGGAGTATCCTTTTTAAATATATTTCACCCCTCCGAGAGGTAAATAAGAGGTTACAACGAAATCGGTCTTGCCAAGACGTGGATTTCTTCATTGAACATATTGCATCACATATGTATTGATTATTGTGCACAAGATATGTTATGCATGTTCTACTTGCATTGTTATGCAATATTTTACTTGCATTGTTATGCACGTTTCACTCGCATTGTTATGCATGTTTCACTTACATTGTTATGCACCTTTTCACTTGCATTGCTATGCACGTTCCACTCACACTGTTATGCATTGTTTTACTTGCATTGTTATGCACCGTTTCGCTTGCATTGTTATGCACGTCTCCCATGCATTGTTATGCACTTTTTTTTCATTTGCGCATTGTATATGAACGCGGTTTATCTCGTATTGAAATTGTATCTTGATATAACGTTAAACACGTGTTTCTACTATATTGTACCTGTCAAATTTTCTCTTTTGTACAGGCACGATATTGTATGTCCGGTTCATTTGAAGCTGGCACAACCAAACAATGTTGTATGTATTTCAGTTAGAGGAACTCCAGGTGAGATCATTCATGCTTCCTCGAACTCTCTTGGTTCGATTAGAAACACTGGGACGAGTGCCCAATGTTCGTACCACCCTCCGGTGTTCGCATCGCAACCTTTCTCCTCTCGCGTTTGACACGCGTTTGGTTACCTTTCTCCTCTCGCGTTTGACACGCGTTTGGATGCCCTTCTCCTCTCGCGTTTGACACGCATTTGGATGATTGCGCTTTCTTGCGCAATCCTTCTCCTTTTGCGTTTGGTACGCTAGGAGGTGTTTCGTTTGAGACTTTGGGTGTTCCCGATAATCACTTCTAGTCTTTCCTACGTGGTCCGTGGTTAAGATTGCATAATTTTCTTAGATCCTTTCTACTGAAATGTGTGAGATGGTAGTTTCTTATTCGCTTGCTTA
Organism: Camellia sinensis; assembly: GCF_004153795.1. Classification (NCBI taxonomy): domain Eukaryota; kingdom Viridiplantae; phylum Streptophyta; class Magnoliopsida; order Ericales; family Theaceae; genus Camellia; species Camellia sinensis. The sequence goes on along the minus strand of NW_021027386.1, from coordinate 1,326,416 downwards.
AAGTGTTGCATTTACCATGCCTAGAACTTGCATTCAAATGCTTCATTGCTGCTCTCTTTGCATAATCATAAGTTATGCTCTTGCATCATGCATGTCATTTGCATTTTGCCCCAGCCTGAGGGTGCATCTCTATATTGTTATATTGATTGTTTGTCTGAGTCTTCGGCCTTGTCAAAAATGGGTCGTCTCTGGGCTTTGATATTCACTCCCGTCATTTCATGACTTTCGAGTTCTATCAAAGAGGAGCAACTGTAGACACCCTATTTTTTACCGTCCTCAAGACTTGGATGTTCTTGTAGGTTCATCCAGCAACAAGTTTGATTTCTCGTCGAATGTTCGACTTTCGTAGCGAAATGCTCCAGGTTTGATCCTTCCAAACCCTATTTCCATTCTGTCTCATTTTTGGACCATGTGTTGGTGTTTGTTTTGTGGTGCTCTTGATGGACTGCCAGCCATCATAGAGGGCTGCTGGCCATGGGTTACGCCCTGCCGGCCATCAATAGGCCCTGCCGGCCATCAATGAGGCACTGTCTGCCACCATGATGGCCGGCCGGCCACCAATGTTTCAACAAATATTTTCTTAGATATTTTGAGCCAACTGTTTGCAGGATAGCTCATCTGCATGCATGTGGAGGGTTGGATTTGTTTGAAGGCTCTTTGTATCTCCTATATATAGAGGTCATCTATATGCATGCAAGGGTTACAAAAATTTTGGCTGAGCTATTTCTCTCTCTCTCTCTCTCTCTCTCTCTTTCTATATATATATATATATTAGCCTTGAAAGTGAGTTTTTCTTGCATATTTGCACTAGCATCCTTAACCAAACACCTTGACCTTGGACTAGAGGTTCTTGGAGGCCTTGTTGAGTTCCTTGGAGTGATTTTGGCTTGGTTTTGGCTCAAAAGCTTGCTGTTTTGTTGCTGTTCTTCAAGGGTAAGCTTTCTCCTTTTTAAAGCTTTGTTCTAGTTCATAGCTTAGCCATCTTTGCATGCTACTTTGAAGGTGATTTTCACATCTGAAAAGTTCTTTTTTTAAAGGTCTTGAATTGTTGGTTTGAGCCTTGTGTGGTTAGGAGGTAGTTACCTCCCTTTGCTCTTTGGCTTGCAAAGCCTTTTGAGCAATCTTTGGTAGCTTTTGTTCTAATCTTTGTTTGGCCTTTTAACCACTGAAACTCAGAGGAATTTCAGTGGTAGAAAGGTTGTGAAGCCCCTGAAAAATGTATTCTCTTTAAAAACCCTAATGTTTGAATTATTTTCTTAAAGCCCCTCAGTTCCTTGAATTATTTCGAATCTTGTCGGTTAGCATTTATTTTATTTTATTTTTATCAAAACAGGAATATCCTAGCTGAATTAGGTTCCTTAGCCTAATTTAATTTAATTCTACATAAGTAAGATTCCAATACATGAGTTTAATTCCAAAGCCCTCACTCTTTATTTAAATTCAAGAATTACCCCAAAACTAGTACATGTACTTTTATACTATAGGTACCATCAATCAAATTGAGAGCTATATATATATATATACATTGGGAGATGTGTCCCTAGTAGCTAAATTGAATAAAAAAATGCCCCATCTCCCTTCCCAATGGCCGGCCACCCTAGGAGATTGTGAGGGGCCTATTTTCAAGAAATTGTGATTATGATATCCTAGGAACCCTAACACCTAGTACCTCTAAATCTAGGGTTTTGTTCCCAATACTAGTTTCATTTCAACTAGAGACCAACTAGATATTATCTAATCACATGATGAAGTTCCCTAATCACTCCCTATTCCATTAGACTCTAAGTAAATCCTAACTTTTCCATCAAATTCCAACTAGTGGGCTTTCATGTCTTTTTAAACCACAATTTGCCTACAAATACCACCACCCCCTAGCATGGCAAACACAAACAATACACTCACACACACATTCGGCCTAGAGGAGAGAAAAGAGAGCAATAGAGAAATCTTGAGAGGGAGAGGAAGGAAGAGGAGAGCCATCTTGTTCAAAGCCTAGCAAGTAAGCCACAACACAACCTTCTCTTTCATTTTCCTTTTTCAAATACATGTTCTTAAGGGTTCTAAACATTGTTTTCAGATATGTTATTGATGAGTTACTTGTGTTAAAAATGATAAGGGTTGAGCCATGATTCTACCTCTCTTGTAGTTTCCCTCATTTCGGTACAAAACTATCTTTTTCATACCAATCTCTCAAACTTTCCAAAGGCACACCTTCAAGCAAATTTTCTGACTTTAATATATGTTATTAAGCATGTTTTCATCACAAAAAAAATGAAAATTTTCCCGTAGTGGATCTCTTTTCTCACAAATCTTCTTGTTTTGGGTAATGTGCCTTAGAATCTGTTTTCGCAGTGAACTTTCAAAATTTCTAAAAAAATGTAGAAAATTATTATGGACCTCTATTTTATGTCAAAATCTTCCTTAAGGAGTTATCTTTAAACTAAAATTGGTTTCATTGAAAAACAGTGAGCGGTTTGCAAGAAAGTCAAATTTTCGTAACGGTCGACGAATCTGGACAGCGCTGGAGTGTTTTCTAAATAACTTAAAATCTAGAAAAGCTATCTCATTTCCAAAACATGTTTTGGAAACTAAATTAAATTCTCTACGAACCATAGGAAGGCCGAGTTCGGTGAAAAATCTAAAATAGTCCTTTCATTCTAATCCTTATGTGATATTGAATTTGGAAATTCTGTTGCGCATGGGTGTTTTATGTTCTTGTGTTCATGAAAATGCCTATTAGCTTATGATCATATCTTGGCATGATATTGTACGTGTTATGGTTATGTTCTTTATCTTCTTCATCTTAATGATGCATGCTTATGTGGATATTATTATCTTGTTAAGTTGGTCTAACCTTGATTTAAAATATTTAACTCCTCGAAAAACGTAATTGGGATGGTATTGGATTTTCGATCACTTGAGTAATGAAAAGATGATAAAATGTGATGTATGGATTGTTGGGATGCGTTTCCTATTTGGAAGTTAAAGTCTTGCGCAAGTGGTTTTCAGAACCCTTGAACGAAGCAGTTGTATTTGGACCCATAGGTGGTTTGGTGTGAGGAGGGATTTGGGCAAGGCCCATTATTACGATCTCTTTTGAGGCCCTGTGGTTGGCGCTACGCGATACATAACCGTTGGTAGGCATCCGAGGTAAGGTCTGCAACAAAGCAGCAAAAGAGGAGGCATATTGAATAATCTGTGTCCGATTCTTGTGGTTGGGAGGATGAAGTATCGTTGGGGGATTTCTAGTTTACTAACATCTAAATTGTTTCCCTTTATTTATTTAGTTGAGTACCATGCTTTACTACTTAATGTTATATTTGTGATTGTGTATTGGACTAGAAAAAAGAAACGGGGTGTGTGTGTGTTTACTGGGCATTCAAAGCTCACGGCGTGTTATGCCAGGTGCCGAAGAGGAACATATAGCTGGAGACGACGAGAATGAAACCTTCGAAGACCTTTGGCTATCTTAGTAAAGTTAAAAATTTCTCTTTTAATATTTTTGTAAAACTCGTACGAAGATTTAAATTTCCTTTTTGGGATGTAATGTAATGGAACAAGCTTTTGAAATTAAGGATATTCGTAGTTGTTATGTGCTTATGTTCTAATACTTATATGAATACACCTTATCGTTGCTTATGAGACCTTGTGTCAATACCTGTTAAGATCTGTCAAAAAGGGTAGTGCGCTGCCTAAGAAAGTCGGACTTAGAAGGGAGGCTAATTTGACTCATCCAGCGATCTGGGATCTTACTTGGTTATTGACCATAGGACTCATTAGTGACTCTCCCTTGACTGCAACTAATAGTGTAGATTCGGGGTGTCACAAAGGTTGTTTTGGGGTCCTAGGTAGGAGGGGGTGATCTCCTCTCCTTGTATCTTGTTTGCTTGTGTTCTTGGCCTCATAGTTGAGCATGCTTTTCTACCATCTCATGGCTTGATCTTAGCATGTTTTTGGTGTTATTTTGACATGCTTTAACTCTGATTTTGGTTGGTGGGGTCACCTCTTGCTTGGTTTTTGCACTTGTAGT
>NW_021027386.1:1265911-1318796 GCF_004153795.1 Camellia sinensis | reverse complement strand
TTAGCCTTGAAAGTGAGTTTTTCTTGCATATTTGCACTAGCATCCTTAACCAAACACCTTGACCTTGGACTAGAGGTTCTTGGAGGCCTTGTTGAGTTCCTTGGAGTGATTTTGGCTTGGTTTTGGCTCAAAAGCTTGCTGTTTTGTTGCTGTTCTTCAAGGGTAAGCTTTCTCCTTTTTAAAGCTTTGTTCTAGTTCATAGCTTAGCCATCTTTGCATGCTACTTTGAAGGTGATTTTCACATCTGAAAAGTTCTTTTTTTAAAGGTCTTGAATTGTTGGTTTGAGCCTTGTGTGGTTAGGAGGTAGTTACCTCCCTTTGCTCTTTGGCTTGCAAAGCCTTTTGAGCAATCTTTGGTAGCTTTTGTTCTAATCTTTGTTTGGCCTTTTAACCACTGAAACTCAGAGGAATTTCAGTGGTAGAAAGGTTGTGAAGCCCCTGAAAAATGTATTCTCTTTAAAAACCCTAATGTTTGAATTATTTTCTTAAAGCCCCTCAGTTCCTTGAATTATTTCGAATCTTGTCGGTTAGCATTTATTTTATTTTATTTTTATCAAAACAGGAATATCCTAGCTGAATTAGGTTCCTTAGCCTAATTTAATTTAATTCTACATAAGTAAGATTCCAATACATGAGTTTAATTCCAAAGTCCTCACTCTTTATTTAAATTCAAGAATTACCCCAAAACTAGTACATGTACTTTTATACTATAGGTACCATCAATCAAATTGAGAGGTATATATATATACATTGGGAGATGTGTCCCTAGTAGCTAAATTGAATAAAAAAATGCCCCATCTCCCTTCCCAATGGCCGGCCACCCTAGGAGATTGTGAGGGGCCTATTTTCAAGAAATTGTGATTATGACATCCTAGGAACCCTAACACCTAGTACCTCTAAATCTAGGGTTTTGTTCCCAATACTAGTTTCGTTTCAACTAGAGACCAACTAGATATTATCTAATCACATGATGAAGTTCCCTAATCACTCCCTATTCGATTAGACTCTAAGTAAATCCTAACTTTTCCATCAAATTCCAACTAGTGGGCTTTCATGTCTTTTTAAACCACAATTTGCCTACAAATACCACCACCCCCTAGCATGGCAAACACAAACAATACACTCACACACACATTCGGCCTAGAGGAGAGAAAAGAGAGCAATAGAGAAATCTTGAGAGGGAGAGGAAGGAAGAGGAGAGCCATCTTGTTCAAAGCCTAGCAAGTAAGCCACAACACAACCTTCTCTTTCATTTTCCTTTTTCAAGTACATGTTCTTAAGGGTTCTAAACGTTGTTTTCAGATGTGTTATTGATGAGTTACTTGTGTTAAAAATGATAAGGGTTGAGCCATGATTCTACCTCTCTTGTAGTTTCCCTCATTTCGGTACAAAACTATCTTTTTCATACCAATCTCTCAAACTTTCCAAAGGCACACCTTCAAGCAAATTTTCTGAGTTTAATATATGTTAGTAATCATGTTTTCATGACAAAAAAAATGAAAATTTTCCCGTAGAGGATCTCTTTTCTCACAAATCTTCTTGTTTTGGGTAATGTGCCTTAGAATCTGTTTTCGCAGTGAACTTTCAAAATTTCTAAAAAAATGTAGAAAATTATTATGGACCTCTATTTTATGTCAAAATCTTCCTTAAGGAGTTATCTTTAAACTAAAATTGGTTTCATTGAAAAACAGTGAGCGGTTTGCAAGAAAGTCAAATTTTCGTAACGGTCGACGAATCTGGACAGCGCTGGAGTGTTTTCTAAATAACTTAAAATCTAGAAAAGCTATCCCATTTCCGAAACATGTTCTGGAAACTAAATTAAATTCTCTACGAACCATAGGAAGGCCGAGTTCGGTGAAAAATCTAAAATAGTCCTTTCATTCTAATCCTTATGTGATATTGAATCTGGAAATTCTGTTGCGCATGGGTGTTTTATGTTCTTGTGTTCATGAAAATGCTTATTAGCTTATGATCATATCTTGGAATGATATTGTACGTGTTATGGTTATGTTCTTTATCTTCTTCATCTTAATGATGCATGCTTATATGGATATTATTATCTTGTTAAGTTGGTCTAACCTTGATTTAAAATATTTAACTCCTCGAAAAACGTAATTGGGATGGTATTGGGTTTTCGATCACTTGAGTAATGAAAAGATGATAAAATGTGATGTATGGATTGTTGGGATGCGCTTCCTATTTGGAAGTTAAAGTCTTGCGCAAGTAGTTTTCTGAACCCTTGAACGAAGCGGTTGTATTCGGACCCATAGGTGGTTTGGTGTGAGGAGGGATTTGGGCAAGGCCCATTATTACCATCTCTTTTGAGGCCCTGTGGTTGGCGCTACGCGGTACATAACCGTTGGTAGGCATCCGAGGTAAGGTTTGCAACAAAGCAGCAAAAGAGGGGGCATATTGAATAATCTGCGTCCGATTCTTGTGGTTAGGAGGATGAAGTATCGTTGGGGGATTTCTAGTTTACTAACATCTAACTTGTTACCCTTTATTTATTTAGTTGAGTACCATGCTTTACTACTTAATGTTATATTTGTGATTGTGTATTGGACTGGAAAAAAGGGACGGGGTGTGTGTGTGTTTACTAGGTATTCAAAACTCACGATGTATCATGCCAGGTGCCGAAGAGGAGCTTATAGCTGGAGACGACAAGCCTGAAACCTTCGAAGACTTTTGGCTATCTTCGAAAAGTTAAAAAAAATTTCCCTTTTGATATTTTGTAAGGCTCATATGAATATTTAAATTTTCATTTTGGGATGTAATGTAATGGAACAAGCTTTTGAAATTAAGGATATTCGTAGTTGTTATGTGCTTATGTTCTAATACTTATATGAATACACCTTATCGTTGCTTATGAGACCTTGTGTCAATACCTGTTAAGATCTGTCAAAAAGGGTAGTGCGCTGCCTAAGAAAGTCGGACTTAGAAGGGAGGCTAATTTGACTCATCCAGCGATCTGGGATCTTACTTGGTTATTGACCATAGGACTCATTAGTGACTCTCCCTTGACTGCAACTAATAGTGTAGATTCGGGGTGTCACAAAGGTTGTTTTGGGGTCCTAGGTAGGAGGGGGTGATCTCCTCTCCTTGTATCTTGTTTGCTTGTGTTCTTGGCCTCATAGTTGAGCATGCTTTTCTACCATCTCATGGCTTGATCTTAGCATGTTTTTGGTGTTATTTTGACATGCTTTAACTCTGATTTTGGTTGGTGGGGTCACCTCTTGCTTGGTTTTTGCACTTGTAGTGCAGTCTTGTTCATTAGCCTTAATATGCTTGCCACTTTAGCCTATTATTCTAGCATGTTTGGGCTATACTCCAGCATGTTTTTGCTCATTTTTTTCCATACTTAAGCTCTGTTTTAAGTGGTCTTGGCCATGTGAGGCTTGCTTTGTATGGTTGTAGTGTAAAGGCCCTTGACTAGCTTTGAGTTTCAAAGTCTCTAGCATGCTTTATTTGAGGTGTTTGTATGCCTTAGCCTCATTTCTGACATGATTTCAGGGTATACAGTGTAGTCACACTCTCACATGTTCCACGCTTTCAATGCTTTAGAGAATTGTGCCTTATGCCTTGATCATGAGCCAATTTGCATGCATGCTTGTCTAAACTCTTGGGCTACCATTTCAGCATATTTTTTATCTTTAACATGGCATGTTTGAGCTCTGTCCAGAGCTGGTTTGGTTATTTAGACTATGTATTGCATGCCTCTTGTGTGAATGCCTTGACTAGCTTTGAGTTTTAGGGTCTCTTGCATGTTATACTTGTGATGTTTGCATGATATGTCATCATTTGGCATGCGATTTCAGTGCTTATACTTCTGCCATACTCTCATAAATATCACTCTTTCAATGTGTTTGAGAGTTGAGCTTTGTGCCTTGCTTGCGAGCCATAAGTTGAGCATGCTTTTCTTGTTTCTTGTGCTTAAGTTTCATCACATTTCAGCCACTGTTTTGGCCTGCTATAGCTCTATTTTGGGCAGGTTTGATCCATTGAGCATTGTATAACATGATTCTCGTGTTGTGTCCTTCACTTGTTTCAATGCTTAGGTCTCTAAACATGTTATGCTTGTGCAGCTAGCATGCTTTAAGGTCTCTAGCATGCTATATCAGCATTGCATATCTGCAACCTCCCCCATTTCTTCGTTTTTCAATTTTCTTTGAGGGTGGTTTGGCCTTAAGGTTGTTTTTAAACATGAGGTAGGGTTGGTGTTCAAATGGCTTTAACCCTATTTTGAGGGTTCCTCCTAGTCAAAGGCATCATATTTCAATACACTTCTTTGAATACGTGTATCAAATTATTGCATTCATATGCCATCTTAGATAGCCGAGCCTAACTAGTTGCATTTTTGCATGTGTTGCATTAGGCATCTTGTATAGTTAGGATCATGCATTGATTTCTAATTAGCTTTTGTTTTGGCTTGAAGTACACTGTAAGTGTTTACGCTTTAGCATCCTTGCATGAGTGTAAGTGTTTCCATGTTTTGCATGCTTGCCATGAGGCTATTTGCTTAAGTGATTAACTGCATGAATGCCTGTGGATGAGGGCTTTATTTCTTGAATTGGAACAATTCATCAAAATGTGAGTTTTAAGCCCACTTGGAGTGGCAAATCATCATGTTTTAAGCCCACCTTGTTTGGTGACAAATCCGCATTTCTAAGCCCACTTGAGGGTGGCAAATTCAAACCATTTTCGAAAAACAAACATTGAATTATTTTGTTCCAATTTAGGCGATCTAGTCTATACTTGTGTGCTGTGCGCATCACGTAGTAATGGTAGATTAATAATCGGAATAAGAACACATGTGTTTACAAAAACAACATATCATGTTTAGTAGAGGCCGATCCTTTGATCGGGCGAGCGGGAGTGCTCATTTCAGGACCTTCCCCTCTCGTACCCAAGTTCCCGAGACGAGGCAACTTTGGTGATGACGGACACGTGGCCTTTGGCACGAGTCAGGGTTTCCTAAATTTTCCAAAAACAAAATATTTAGGTGGCGACTCTGAAATCTGGCAAAGCAGTCAATGTTTGACGCTTTTAGATTCAAAATTGATTTTTCAAAACCAATTGCCGAATTTGGGACTCTTTGGTGATTTATCAGTCTTACATTACACTTTGTGAGATTAGATTCAGAACCGTGATAGGAGTCCGAACTGTAGTAGCTAAGAACCCAATTCGCGCCTCTCCGAAAGGGGGCGCACAGAGAGAGTTCAGGTGGTCTACAATGACATTTTTCATATCTGTATGCTCTAGAAGTATGAGCCGGATCCGTCGCATGTGTTGGATTGGACTGAGTTAGGGGTAGATGAGGATGCCTCATATGAGGAGAGACCGATTAGAGTCTTAGATACACGAGACCAAGTCTTGCGAGGCAAGACAATTCCAATGGTAAAGGTGTTGTGGTGACACCATGGTGTTGAGGAGGCGACTTGGGAACATGAGATGGAAGTCTGGGAGAAGTATCCGGACCTTTTTGTTATTGTTTGAAAATCTTGTTATGTTGATTAAATGTGAAACATTGCATATGTTTTGAAAAAAGTGAATTGTAAATTCAATATTGAAAACTTTGTTCATCGTTGTTATGAGAATGAATGACCGGTGGATAGGTCATGGTTATGAGGATGGTTGGATCACTGTTATGTTGATTTAAACACAATGGTGATTGTGTTGATTTTAAAATTTTCGGGGATGAAATTCCTTAAGGGGAAAAGGTTATAACGATTACGGTTTAGATCTGACCCATTTATTGTTTTGGATCTGGGATTCTTTGTCTTATTTGGTTGTTCATACCTTGATTCATCTTATTCTTGATTGAGTTTGGTCGTTTGGATGTCTTTATTGTGTTTGGAATAGGTCGGGACTTTGTTTTTCAATAAAATTATTGCCCAGATTTTGGTCAGTTCACTCAAGTGGTCTTTTGGTCGCTCAAGCGGTCTTTGAGAACTTCCAGTATATTTACTGGGAGGGTGTTTTTTTCGCTCGAATGGTGTTTCTTGCGTTCGAACGGTCTTGGCTTGAGCGGTCATTGGGAACTCTAAGTACTTTTGCAGGTCGGCGCATATATCTTCGCTCGAGCGGTCACTTTGTTCGCTTGAGAGGTCTCACTTATTGTGTCTGGTTGCTCGAGCGGTTTGTGCATATATCAGTTCGTAAAACTTACTTTTTGAGTCATTTTTTCATGTCTCTCTCTCTCTAAACATTTCAAAATCCTAAATCTAGACATTCTCTCTATAAAACTCATCTTCAAACTCCAAATACTCTTAATCTATTGATCTGTACACCCTAGTCCCTTTGATAAAAAGGTAGAGCTTACCTAAAGCTTCATTTTAATTGAAACAAAGTTGATTTTCGGCTTCATCAAGGTTTCTCCACTCTCTCCCTTGTCTTCTAGCTTTAAGGTACGGATTTCTCCACACTTTTGTATGGCTTTTATGTTAGTTATTTGATTTTCTAAACAATGTTGTGATTTGGGAATTTGTGGACAAAATCTAGGATTTTGATTTAAAAATCAAATAAGGGGTTTTCAAAGGGGTTCTTGAATATGATTGTGGGTTTGTAAATGTGGATGAGTTGTGATAAAATGGTGGATTTTTATCCTTGGAATTGATTTATAAAGGAAAATGGAATTTTTTTCCCTAAAATGCACATATTTGATTTTGTAAAGAGGAAATGGAAATGATGTTGGGTTTTATGGAATTGGAATGATGATGATGATGATGGTGGAGTTGGATATGCATTATCACTCCCATCTTGAAACTTTGGAAAGTTTATCTTTATTGTAAATTATCTATCTATTTAGAGATATTTATTTTTGGTTATCGGTGGAGCATTGCTATGATTGTTGCAGAAATTGCATGAGAATTAAGAAAATTGAAAGTAATTTCTCATTCATTTGCATTGAACATGGTTGCGTACTTAACACATTGAAAATGTTTATCGTTTGGAGAAAAAATGGTGAATACCTTGGTGAATCTAGGTAGGGGATGTGGTTGAGGTATTATTGTTGGCCTGTGTGTCCTTGGTGAAAGTCTAAAAACCTGTGTGGTTAGGTGCTGAGCCTTTCAGTTAGTACTTGTAGAAATGGCAATGGTAGTTCTTGTATGGCCTACTTTCAGACACGTACCTAGAGATTCCTTATGTTGTATGCACTGCCCTATTTTCTATTGTAAGGGAAATGATTTCATGAATTATGGTATAATCTAGCATAGCATGGTTTTTGGAAAGAGATATAAAACGTTTTGACACAAGCATTTTATATGCATTCACCTTATAACTTTGTTACTGAGCTTTTCCTATGTGGAAAATCATTTTCAAGTGCAAATGATATGCGTCCACCAAGGCCGTAGCTTGGGAGGGCTTGAAGCTAAGAGCTTCTTTTGGTTATTGTTGTAATTATTTTGTACAAGCCTAAGGCTTTATTTGTATTGAGTTTCAAATTCACTTTTGTTGTAACCAGAATTGTCTTGGAAAGTTGTAGCCAATAGGGCATTACTTCATTGGTTTCACTTTTATTTCGTATTGCTTACTTGTGGCACATGCTGTAGATTCATGGTTAGGACTTATGAATGTATAACTGCATGTCTTACCTTTTGTACAATAGAATCATATGAATGAAAGATAATACTTTCGCATATGTTGTTATTTAATTAATAGTGTGAGATGGTTTAATTGTCATTATTTTTGGGGCGTTACATTGGGGGCCTAGCCTCTGCTTTCATATTTTTTTTAGGGTTGCCATACAACACTTGTGCAAAAATGGTTTCAGCATGACTCTTCTTTGTTAGCAAGGCTACCTCATCATCAAGCTTTGAGATGTATTTCTAATTCCAGTTGTCAGACAAGAACAATGGTGTGCAATGAATATGTGATGGTTCAGTGGGTGATAGTTGACTTTTCCATGATACTTCTTTGACACTGCTCGTTGACTTCAGGCATAAGTTGGCACCTACATTTGAAAGAGAATCATATGAAATATTTAAACAATGCGCTCTCAAAGTTAGAAAAATCACGTACTTTCTAATTATTTTTTCTCGTCGTGCAAAAATATTAAGCATTCTACAAATGGAAGTTAGGTCACTCCTTGGTGTACCATTTAGACAAATTCTAAAAGGTAACTTCAGGAGTTTGAGTTAGGGGTGGGCGCGGGTCGGTTGCGGCCACGAAACCTCCAATCCGCCATCTGTCCGCCAGATTGGCGGATTGGAGAAAATCAATCCGCATCCGTCCGCCAATCCGGTGGGTGCGGATTGAACGGATTAGCGGATTGGCGGATGGATACAAATCGGTTTGGCAGTTTGAAATTTTACAAATTTTCAACATAATTTAACATGTGCACTTCCTCAACATAATTCAACAAATTTTCAATATAATTCAACATAATATATATTGTGCACATAGTATAAATTTTAGATTTTTTTGGAGTCATACACAGTATAAATCATATACACATCAGAATACAATAGAAATGCCATATAGAGATTAGTTACTAGAAGAATTAAACTTACTTTTTATCACCAAGAATTCAAACCCTGACTTTTGAGCAGCTAAATTGAAGATATCTTGAACATCAAATGTTCTGGATGACGGAATGGGAATAACCCGCAAGAAAAAAAATAGAGATAGTTCAAATAAGAATAAAAGCACCAGTCAAAAGAATGTAAGCAATGTGATGCTGTAAACACATTATTGGATATATTACAAAATCATGTCTTAACAGAGGTACAAAAGTATGTTTATAGACTCATTCTCTATGCAGATAAAATGATATTATGAGTGCACAACATTGTTCCCGCCGAATGGTCAACATTAAGGAGGCAATCTATCATGCTATTGAGGCATATGGAAGTTTGATTGTCCTCTTATTGGAAAGTATTAGAGAGGGAGCGAAAGAGGGGGTAACATGAGAAAGAGAGAGCCAAGTAGAAAAAAATCTATATAAGCTCTTGTCAGCATGTTCACAATGTGAGACAAAAACCATAAGCAATCTACTTTACATACCATACCCTTGTGCATGACTACACAACCTAAAAACATTTGAAATGGAGATTAAATTTACCTGAAGATTAGCATGAGTGCCGCGTTTGAAAACCCACTCGAAGAAAACAACTTCCTTCCCTTGGTTCTTGAAATACATTTTCAGGCTTTTCTAGAATCTAATTAACTCTGTTTCACATTCTGGGGGAGATGCAAGGGTAGTAGGAATGTGCTCAACAGGTTTTATGAGCACATGATCTTCAATTAGGGGTCCTTTAGCAAGTGCACAGTAGTAATGTTTCCCAATACTAGTGATTAGATACGACTCCAAACTCGGACTTGACAAGCAAAGCCAGCAATCTCTTGACCTGAAAATCAGAGGCGGGGTGATTTTTTCAACAGAAACTGGAATCATAAGTGGGTTAAGAAAATTAGAAATTAAGTAATTTATTGGCATGTATGTTCTTAACACAACAAAAATTAATTTTTTAAAGCAAAAAAACAAAGCACAACCATCTGACCAGAAATTTCAGAGATTCAACCACAAATTTCAAAGATCCATTAGAAACACTAAAACAAGGAAAGGAAAAAAAATAAAATAAAAATCCACAGATTCCACTGGCTTAATCCTATCTGCTCTCCTTGACAATCAAAATGAACTGAGAGCATTTATTTAGTTGATTTTGCATTTCTATAAGCTGAATCTCAAAAGATAAACAAAATCATCAATCTACCTCCAACATTTTATTCATGAATCTGAAATCAACCAAACAAAAAACATTACCAAAAAATATCAAAGAGAGGAGAAAACACAAAGCACACTCACAGAACAAAGGTAGAGAAGAGAAGATCCACGACCAAAGAGAAGAAGAGAAGAAAAGAAGAGAAGAATAGTTTCAAATCGATGTTTCGATCGCTGCTTGTCGCTATTGTCGCCGATCCCGATCGTCGGTAGCCATCATTGTCGCCGATTACCACTCGTCAGTCACCTTTGTGTGTGTGTGTGTGTGTGTGAGAGAGAGAGAGAGAGAGAGAGAGAGTTGAGAGAGACAGAGACATGTTGAAGAACCTAGGGCTACAAAACGTGAAATGAAAAAAAAGAGGCAACACAGGGGGGAAAAGGGGGGAAATAAGTGAGGGGCGGACGAGTCGGGTGAACAGATAAAATTAGCGGATCACCTGCGACCCGAACCGAACCGAACCGAACCCGAGAAAATGAAAAATATGGACCCGTATCCGTCCGCCACATGTCACGCATCGACCCAAAACTCGGCGGGTCGGATCGGGTCAGGCGGGTGGGGCGTGTCGGGCCATCCGCTGCACACCCCTAGTTTGAGTGATAAATTATATCAATATATATGCAAAATAAGATAGCATAATGCATAAATTTTCACTTGATAAGAAATCATATATAGGAAAATAAATGAGAATCTTATCTTATTTCTTGCTCATCTTCGTGTTAATCACCTTTGATAAAAGATTTGTAACAGGGCTTGACCTTGCGCTTGTTGCGTCAAGCCAGAAAAAATGGTGTAATGTTTACTTCTTCATGAGTTCTTATAGTCGGCAAGTAATTCGGCTAGCAATTTAGCCATTACGGCATGCAATTGACTTTCGGGCTTGTAATTGTAATCAAATTTTTAGTGATGACGGCATGGTCACTTCCCAAAAAAGCATGTAGTTGAATAACCTTCGAGCAATGTTAGTCTTGTATTTGTAGTCGACATCATGATTGGCAGAGTGACATTATTTGGTTACCATTATTTGTCTTGAAAATTTAGCATTTTTATTGAATTCAACCATGTAACTTGTAGAAAATCTTGTGCAGTTAGTGTTATTCGAATTTATTGTTTGATGGAAATCATTCTTGCTCGGCAAAGCTTGTTTTTGCTTGATGATGATAGCGATAATCTTGAAGAGAAAGAGAGAGAAACAACTAAAAAGATATTATTTAACAAAATGAATCAACTCAACTTTACAACAGCAGATCTAGAGTTACATAGACACAATAGTATAACTGTCTTAAGAATCTAACAAATAGTTGTTAAGAGGGTTTTCTAACATACACTACTCTTTGACTAATATGCACTAGACTACCCTTAACCTACACACACTATAGAGGTTTGGCACAACTGCTGTTGCTTAGACTTAGCAGACGTAGACAACATGTCCTTGTGCTACTGTTGCTACTTAGACATTGCAGACTTAAATCTGTGTGCATTGCCACTATTGAGAAGCATGGTCATTGGCACTTGAGCTGTTGAGAAGCATGGCATTGGCACTTGAGCTGCACTTGTCATCACCTCATAGAGATCTTGGTTCTAAACATCTATATAAGATCCCAACCATGGATAACATCTGCAACCAAAAACTTTGAGAAAACCATAGTCTGGAACGATCTGAAACAACACCTCATAGGGACTAAGATTACCCAATTTAGGAGAAGGCATTCTATTTATCAAATAGACAGCAATAACAAGAGCCTCAAACCAGAATTTTAGAGGCACTGATGATTGATCGAGCAGTGTGATGGTTGTCTCAATAATATGTCTATGTTTTTTCTTAGCAACTCCATTTTGAGATAGAGTATGAGGACAACTAAGCTGATGAACAATTCCAGAAGTTTTGAGAAAAGCCTCAAATTGACCACTAGTATATTCTCCTCCCTCATCAGTTCTTAAAATTTTAAGAGAGGTTGAAAACTAATTTTCAGCATAGGATTTAAATTCTAAGAACATAGAATATACTTCTATTTTATAAGAAAGAGGATAAATCCAGGTAAAATGACTAAAATCATCAATAAAAACAACATAGTAAGTAAAAGAAGCATGCACTTTAGTGAAAGGGTCCCAAACATCTGAGTGAATTAGAGTAAAATGAGCATGAGTTTTATTAATTGAAAGTACAAAAGGGAGTCTATGACTCTTAGACATACAACAAGAATGCCAAAAAGTATTACAATCCTGATGACTAAGAAACAAGCCACTTTTATTTGCAATAGCATAAAACACTGCAGAAGAAGAATGCCCTAGTCTCTTATGCCAAACAGTAGCAAGAGAACTAGTACTAGAAAAAGCTTTAGGAGAAAATGAAGAGGAAGGAAACTGGTAGAGGCCATTTTGATGATGTCCTCTACATAGCACCTTGTTGGTGAGCTTGTCCTGAATCACAAAGGACTCATTGTCAAAAGTAATGCTACAATTATTATCAGAAGTAAGTAGATGAACATATAACAAATTGGATGATATATATGGAACATGAAGAAGAATGTCAAGCCTAAATTGAAAAGAAGGAGAGGACAATATACCAGTGCCAGAGTTATGAATTGGAAGTGTATTTCCATCACCAATCATTACGTGATCGTGTCCTTGGTAAGGTTGATAAAGATGAAGATTGTTCAGATCATTTGTAAGATGAGAAGTTGCAGCAGAATCAATATACCATGGAGTTGAAGAGGACTGCATAGTGGTGGACATAGCAGGAAAAGGAGTATGAGCAAAAAAGGCTGTAGGAGTAAAGGATGCCATTTGTGAAGGTTCCACGGTATATGAGGGAAACACAGGTTGAAATGAAGTATTTAGTTAATGTTTACACTCTAAAGCAGAGTGATTTCCTCTTCCATAGATTTGATAGATAAAGCCATAGCTCTGAGGTCTTCCTCCTCTTCTACCTCTTTGATTATTGTACCTACCACTTCTATACTGATAGCCTTGAGATCGATTTTCTTCTCTATTTTGAAAAGAGAAATTTTGAGAGGAAGATTGACCAAAAACTGTTGATTATGATGAGATGGAACAGGTGATATAGCTGAAGTATTGTCTGTGGTTGGATGAGAATTAGTAATAGCAGAGAATGCAATAGTGAGCTCAGAAGTGCCATGCTTGTGACTATTTTCAACATGTATAGCTTCAGAATACAAGAGAGAACATAGTTCATCCATTGTAAGCACCTATGATTTGGCTCGAATGGTGGTTTTGAAGGCATTGTATTCCTTAGGTAAGCCATTGAGTACTAAAAGAATGAGATCTTCATCATGAACTGGAGAAGATTTCTTGAAGATAGGTTTCCATAGATTTGGATTTCTTTGAAGTAGTGCTCAAATGATTCTTAATCTGATGAATATGAGAGCGAGAAAGCGATGTGAATCTTTTCTCAAGGGCGGACCAAACATCACAACAATTCTTCAGATGAAGAATGGAAGAAAAAATAGGAGTAAGAGTTGCGATTATGAAACTGAGAAGACAAGAATCAATCAACTTCCATTGCAGAAACTCATGATTGGAAATTGAGTTACTGTCAGAATCAAGAGTTGTAGCAGATGGACATACTGTAGATCCATCAAGAAAACCAAACAACTTTGTTGCTTCAAAGAAATTTTGAATTTGGCTTCTCCAAATTGAATAATTTGAAGCTTCGAGTTTGACTATAATCAAAGAGTTAAAATTGGAAACAAGAAGAAGAACATTTGCAGGCAATGATGGCTTCTCAGTTTGAAGCACCATTGTTGCTCGTGAGAGCTTTACAGCTCTAATACAATGAAGAGAAAGAGAGAGAAACAACTAAAAAGATATTATTTAACAAAATCAATCAACTCAACTTTACAATAGCAGATCTATAGTTATATAGACACAATAATATAACTGTCTTAACAATCTAACAAATAGTTGTTAAGACGGTTTTCTAACATACACTACTCTTTGACTAATATGCACTAGACGACCCTTAACCTACACACACTATGGAGGTTTGGCATAACTGTTGGTACTTAGACTTAGCAGACGTAAACAACATGTCGTTGTGCTACTGCTGCTGGTTAGACATTGCAAACTTAGACCTGTCTGCATTGTCACTATTGAGAAGCATGGTCATGGGCACTTGAGCTGTTGGGAAGCATGGCATTGGCACTTGGGCTGCACTTGTCATCAAATCTTTGGTCCTTGCCGAGGAGGTGTGGATAAAGCATCATACGTTCATGAAGTCATTTGTGATTTAGTTTTCCTTACTGAATGATGTTGTAGATAAGCTTTCTAGAGAGAGACAGTCTAGGCCCAGACTTTGTAAGCAGCTTTTCTTGTTTTTTGGCTTCCCGAGAACACTAAATCTCCCTTCATTGGTCCAAACTTCACTCTACGGGACCTCGGCATACTTGACTAAGGCTGCCAAGACTTTGTCAGTGTATTAGAATAAGAGCAAGATCTTCATTCTCGTTAACTTATCTGCCTCAGTGCTTCTTCTCTCCAGAACCGCACTGTTGTAATTGGAGGGGAGGTTGTCTTTACTCAACTCTGCTTTTTACAAGGTTCTCAATCTTCGTAAAAAGGCTTCCGATCAACAAAGTTGTATAGAGTGCTATAATTATGAGTTTGACTCAAGCTTTTCGAAATTGATTTCAATAATCATGCCGAGTTATTGGAATTGGTTCAAAGGCCAACCATCGAGAACATTTATTTGGTTGGTAATTTTTTTCTTGGTCTTTATCTTGTTGAAACACTTAGTTGGCTACTCTTATCAAGCCAACAATTAGCAAACATTCCACCAAATTTTCGAATATTTACATACATATTATATATGCATATATTATATAAATGAAGAAACATAGATGGTGCTTCCCTCTTAGTTTGCTTTAGGGCTTGGCGGTCATTGGTATAGAGTTGTCCAGAGAGGATCACACGGTAGTGGTATTGTCTAACCACCCTAAAATTGAAGAAGTTTAGTCTCATATACCTTATGGTCGGTCGCTTGATCGAGAGGGTGCAAGTTGGCAACTTGGTCCTTTGTCTTTAGCTTGTAGAACATTTTTTGAGAGAGAAATTTGAAAGCCAGTTGCAAATGTCTTGTCCTATTATCATTAAGCAGCAACATCTGTTGTTATTTTGTGAATGAAGTGACTTGCGAAGCACCAAGTTAAAGGTTGGATGATATTGAATGTTAGCTTTGTGACCTCGACCACTTGATTGTGTTGATCAAACAGCAAATTGCCGAACTAATCCTTCCAAAGCAAAAATGTGTAATACCCAATTTCTAGAGAGAGAAAATTGGGACTCGATCGCGGGTCTAGTTACAACACATCATTGTTTGAAAGCTATCCATATATGGGTTTAAATCTTCTGTCCCATCTTCCTATCCCACGTTTCATTTGCGGCCACTTAAGTCTCACTTAAATTCTATATTTTACCCTTTCAACACAAGATTAACTCTCTTCTTTTTCGACTCGTTTTACCTAAATAATATGCAAAACTCGTATGCACGGATTGACGGCAGAACTATTGCCATCGGCGGTTTGCATCCTTGCAAACCCCTCCAAGCCCTTTTTTCTCATAAAGCTTCACACAAACTTTTCTTTTCCACCATGGTAACCATCATTGTGTGATATATTAGCTGTATATACATATATATACAAATGAACATGAATCATTGAACCATTTTTGATAAATCATCTCGTACTCATTTGCGGACTTACTAATCAGAGATGAATGAATCTTCATTCCTAATTCAAACTCGAATTGAGCGGTTTCATTTCAGATTTTTTTTTTTTTGAAATTTTAAATATATATTTGGAGATTTTGTTTATAAAATGGGAACGAAAACGTTGCTGGAGATTTTTCAATCTTCTATTTTCTCTTGTGTATTCACAACTATGTGAGTTTTAGAGATCTGTAATGGTCTGAGTCGAAGCTGAAAGGCAACAAGAATTTGCTGTGTGGGATACTTTCTAGGGCTACAGAACTGTCCCAATCTTGTATGCAAAGTGTACAACTTAGAATTTAAGTGATGCTTATGTGGCAGTAAATTAAGCACGAGAAAAAGACATAGGACAACATAATGGGATAGAGGATATGAAGGCCCATTATATATATAGAAATTGGGCATTAAATAGACAATATGTATATGTATCTGCATATATACTTTAGAGAGAAGGGGTTGTTAGTGATGACCTTTGGGCTGAAACACTTCTCCGACAACTCTTTTTCATTATTGGCTTACCGGAACTTCTTGATCGGCAAGTCAAAAACTTCTTTGTCTTGTAAAAAACAATTGATCGGCCCATCAAAGAACAAACCGTAGTGGACTACCTTTGCTCGGGGGCACCCGATCAATGTTAATCTGCTATGATTCTTGACTAACTTCATTCCACTTTTGTCCATTCAACTGGACTATCAAGATGTCGATTACTGGACATCACCTTTTGTTTGGAGTTTGACAATTTTAAGAAATAATTTTTATCAATTCTAGAGAGAGAAATAGTTTGCACTTTGGTCTGATCTTTTCTGGAATGGTGGCACTTTGGTCTGATCTTTGGTTTTTGTTAGAGCTAAAGCAGATTTCATAAAGCAGATTCAAGAAAATGATGAAGAGTCAAAACAGATTTTTTTATTAATTGTTTCAATCAATCTACACACACTATATAGATCATGTACAGTATTTATAAACTAATATACTCTACCTAACTATAGTTACAATTAACTCTAGTTCTAACAACTTTACAACTGCTATAGTTAATACTAACTAGTGCTGATTAATCTAACAGACTTCAAAAGATTGGTCATGCTGTGAATTCTGCAACTGAGGTTGCTTAACATGCCCCGTCAAGCTGACAGGAGAAGAATGAGCCAGAAGCTTGTGTTGAAGAAAGTTAAACCGAGAAACTGAAAGGGGTTTGGTGAGGATATCAGCAATCTGGTCAGCAGTAGCAAGATGTTTGATAAGCAACTGTTTGGAAGCAACACGCTGTGCACCTGTTGATGATGGGGATATAGTTCTATTAATCTTGAATGGATTGCCGGCTGAGTATAATGCTTTTAAAACTTCCATCCGCACCAGATCTGATGCCCTGTCTCTTGCAACTCTGAGTTCTTTACTTTGTTCTGAGGAGATTCATATTGAAGCTGCAAGCAAAAGTTCTCAAGCATCTGAAATTCCTTTTGCCTATACTGCAACTACCAGATCCTTTTCTCATAGAGGTGGTTCTAATGGTTCTACTACAGAGGTAATTTCTCTAACTGAGGTGGAAGTCGCTATTTTAGAGGATCCAGCTCCCGTCGAGGAGGAAAAATTTCCAGTCTCCACATCTACCGTTTCTGCAATCTCAGTCCAGTACATCTTTTCAGAATTCTCCACCACAATCATATAATCTTCAGCATCATACTGGGTCTCTAGTTGTTTGTCAGATCTGTGGCAAATACAATCATACAGCTTTAGAATGTTGGCATCGCATGGATCATAGTTTTCACACAACCTCTGGTACACCTAAAGCAGCATATGTGGCTTCTGCTTCTCCATCTCAATTTCAGTCCTCCTCTGCTCCTCCTACTTGGTATGTTGATTCTGATGCAACCAGCCATATTACCAATGACTTGAATCAGCTTTCTAATTATCAGCCTTATCAAGGCACTGATCAAGTCACAATAGGCGACGGTTCTTCTCTTCCTATACATCACATTGGTAATGGTTTGCTTCCAACTCCTTCTTTTCCACTTAAACTCCAAAAAGTTCTTCATGTTCCTCATATTTCTTCTAATCTGTTATCTGTTCATAAACTAGCATCTGATAATAACTGTTCTGTTATCTTTGATGCTGATAAGTTTGTTGTTCAGGACAAGGATACCAAGAGCATTCTGTATAAAGGCCTTAATTCTCAGGGTCTTTATCATGCTCCTCAATCTGTTTCCATGTTCTCTTCATCTTCTCCACAGGCCTGTTTCAAGAGTACCAATTCTCCCACTGCTGCTTCTTTAACTGCTGCTTCTGCTCCAAATTGGCATCTCAGACTTGGACATCCTTCATCCACCAAACTTCATCATATTATTAACACTTTTCATTTTCCTTCTCACACTTCCTCTGGTTTATGTCCTCATTGTTGTGTCTCTAAGACACATAGGCTTCCTTTTAGTTTGTCCAATTCAACTGCTAATAAACCTTTAGCTCTCATTCATTCAGATGTTTGGGGCCCATTTTCTGCTTCTGTATCAGGCTACAAGTATTATGTTGTTTTCATTGATGATTTCAGCAAATTTACTTGGTTGTTTCCGCTTCATTACAAGAGTGAAGTATTTTCTAAATTTCTTGAATTCAAAGCTTTAGTTGAAACTCAATTTTCGACATCTCTTAAAATTCTTCGCAGTGACAATGGTGGTGAATACTTATCTACTGAATTTCAAAATTTTCTTAAACAAAAAGGTATTCTACATCATCTTACTTGTCCTCACACTCCTTCTCAAAATGGAGTGGCTGAGCGCAAACACAGACATCTAATTGAAACAACTATTGCTCTAATGCATCATGTCTCTTTGCCTTTAAATCTTTGGTTTGAGGCACTTGCTACAGCTGTCTTGCTAATTAATAGATTACCTACTGCTAAGCTTCACAATCTTACTCCTTTTGAAATGTTGTTTAATAAACCTCCAGATTATTCTTTTCTAAGAATTTTTGGTTTCAGGTCTTATCCTTGGTTACAGCCCTACACTAACCACAAGCTTCAACCTAAGTCCATTCCATGTGTATTCATTGGTTATCATCCGTCAGTGAAAGGGTATCGCTGTCTTGATCCCTCTACAGGTCATATCTATCTTTCTAGGCATGTTGTGTTTGATGAAACTTGTTTTCCTTTTTCATCTTGTTCTTCTTCTTCTTCTTCCCCAGTTCCATCAGTTACTCAATTACATTCTTTTTTCTGGCCCTCCACTTCTTCTTCTGTTTCTTCTTCTTTCAGCTCTCCTTCTTCTGTTTCTCCTTCCTCATCTGCACCTCCAATTGTTCCTCTTCCTGTTCCTAGTTCTGCTAATCCCCCTATTTCTTCTACTGATCTTTCTCTGTCTATTCCTAGTTCTACAGTTCCTTCCTCCTCTTATCCTATTCCTATATCTTCAATTTCTATTGATTTACCTCTCTCTGCTCCAGTTTCTACTCATCTTGCTCCTCATATCCGCTCCAACACTCATTCTATGGTCACTCAGCCCAAATCTACTTCTCTTTCTCCTACTGCTCGTCTGGCTCATGTTCCCACTGAACCTTCTTCCTATAAGGAAGCCTCTCAATCTTCCGATTGGACTCAAGCTATGCATGAAGAATTTCATGTTCTTCAACTTCAACATACTTGGTCCTTAGTTGACCTTCCACCCAACAAGAATGTCATTGGGTGTAAGTGGGTTTATCGCTTGAAAAAGAACTCTGATGGTTTCATGGCTCGTTATAAAGCCCGGTTAGTGGCTAAAGGTTATCTCCAGGAGGAGGGTATTGACTATCAAAAAACCTTTAGTCCTGTTGCAAAGCAGCCTACTATTCGCATTTTATTGTGTCTTGCCCTTCATTTTGGTTGGTCTATCAAACAATTGGATGTATCTAATGTTTTCTTGCATGGTGTCCTTCATGAGGAGGTTTATATGACTCAACCCTCCGGTTTTATTGATTCTTCTCATCCTCATAAGGTGTGTAAACTGCATAAAGCCTTGTATGGGCTTAAGCAAGCTCCTCGGGCATGGTTTTCTACATTCTCCACTTTTCTCTTGTCCCAAGGTTTCATTGCTAGTCATTGTGACTCTTCTTTGTTTATTAAGAAGACTGCATCTGCCATCACCATTCTACTTATATATGTTGATGATATTTTGCTAACTAGGAGTGATGTTTCTTATATTACCTCGTTGCTTGCTCAAATGCATCAAGTTTTTTCCATGAAAGAGTTGGGTTTTCTGAATTATTTCTTGGGCATCTCTGTTTACACTTCTGCTGCTGGTTTCTTTTTGCATCAATCTAAGTATGCCACTGAGATATTAGCCAAAGCTGGGATGTCCCACTGCAAGCCCTATGCCTCTCCCATGGCTACTAAATCCTCCAGCTTCCCCAACTCTGATCTTCCATTTGCTCAGCCTACTTTGTATCGCAGTATTGTTGGGGCTCTTCAATATCTGACCATTACTCGCCCCGACATTGCTTTTGCTGTCAACTCTGCCTGTCAACATATGCACGCTCCTTTGGTTAGTCATTTTAATGCTGTCAAACGCTTATTGCGTTATTTGAAAGGAACTCTTGATAAGGGTCTTCAGTTTCAGCCAGGCCCTCTTGTTCTCACTGCCTATTCGGATTCCGATTGGGTTGGGAACGCCATTGACCGCAGGTCCACTACTGGCTTTTGTATTTTTCTGGGTCCCAACTTGGTTTCTTGGTCTGCGAAGAAACAACCTACTATTTCTCGCTCCTCCACTGAAGCTGAATATCGCGCTCTTGCTCAGACTTCAGCCGAGCTTAGCTGGCTTGGCATGCTTCTTCGGGATCTGCACATTCCTCTTGCCCCACCTACTCTATGGTGTGACAATCTCTCTGCCATTGCCCTGTCTAGTAATCCGATTTTTCATGCTCGGTCTAAACATATTGAAGTGGACTATCATTTTGTCCATGAGCGTGTTGCTTCCAAACAGTTGCTTATCAAACATCTTGCTACTGCTGACCAGATTGCTGATATCCTCACCAAGCCCCTTTCAGTTTCTCGGTTTAACTTTCTTCAACACAACAAAGTAAAGAACTCAGAGTTGCAAGAGACAGGGCATCAGATCTAGTGCGGATGGAAGTTTTAAAAGCATTATACTCAGCCGGCAATCCATTCAAGATTAATAGAACTATATCCTCATCATCAACAGGTGCACATGCTAGAGCTAGCTGATCAGCTATGGTTTTGAACTCAGTCAGACATGCATCCATGCTTAATCCTTTCTTAGTGAGATGATTCATCTTGTTCTTGAGTTGATGAACATGAGATCTAGAAAGAGAAGTGAGCCGAGATTGAAGAACAGTCCATACCTCATAGCTAGTCTTGCAATGAAAAACAGAGGAAAAAATTACAGGAGACAGAGTAGCGGTTATGCAGCTAAGAAGATGAGCATCGATATTCATCCATTGAAGATACTCAGGATTAGAAACTTCTTTGTTGCTTGCATCGCTGAGAGTAGATGATGGACAATCATTGGATCCATCGACAAATCCGATCAATTTGGTTGCTCGCAATATATTTTGCATCTGATTTTTCCAGATGATGTAGCTAGTTGAATCTAACTTTACTGTGACAAAGGAACTAAGATTTGATATAAGGAGTGTGAGATTGGAAGGAAGTGATGGAGATGCACAGCTAGATGAATCTGCCATGTGAGAGAAGCTTTAAGGAGCTTCGAAGAGGAAAGAGCAATACTCGTTGGAGCTAGGGCTCTGATACCATAAAGCAGATTCAAGAAAATGAAGAAGAGTCAAAACAGAATTTTTTATTAGTTGTTTCAATCAATCTACACACACTATATAGATCATGTACAGTATTTATAAACTAATATACTCTACCTAACTATAGTTACAATTAACTATAGTTCTAACAACTTTACAACTGCTATAGTTAATACTAACTAGTGCTGACTAATCTAATAGACTTCAAAAGATTGGTCACGCTGTGAATTCTGCAACTGAGGTTGCTTAACAAGAGCTTGTTTTTGCTGTCTGTTCTCTTTGTTCGTTCTTGTTTGTTTCTTTTTGTTGAGGGTGCCTAGCATATGATAAGATGGGTTTTTTTGGTTTGAACCTAGTTGGGATGATCTAACCCATTATGATGCTTGGTGCACCCTCCTTTCTTTATTGATATTTTGATGTTTTGTGTGTAACATCTTGTATGTTTCATAGTCATCAATAAAGATTTTGTTTTTTACCAATAAAAAAAAAAAAATTCTAGAGAGAGAAAATTGAAACCTACAACTCTTGTGATATATATATATATTTCTATTTATGCTTATGTTTTTGGGTTAACCAAAAAAAAAAAAAAACAAAAAACAAATATATGCATATATATATATGTAGTAATCTAGAAGAATAATTATAAATAAATACTTCCATAGAAGGAGATAGAGGGCTTCCCTTGCTTGGTCGAAAGAGAGTAATATGTGTTTGTTGACTTGACTTGCCTTAGGTTGAGCATCTCCAACCCACTAGGCATATGATGCTTATTAGTCAAAATGCCTAATGTGACTCACTTTTTTCAACTCCAATGCACTAGGCATGTGCTTAGGCATTTTGGCTCAGCTCATATTCACTAGCTACATGTAGCTAGCCTTCAAGGCTAGGCAAAATGAGTTTAATCATTAAGATTATTTCCCTCCATCTTTGTTGCTGATGTGGCATTCTATAAAGTTAATAGTATTTGGATGAATAGCTAAAATAAAGAGCATGGTTGGGGCAGAAACATGAAATCGTTGACAGGCAAAATAAAATGTATACTTTATAGTAATATTTAGATAGGTAAAATGCCTACTACCATTGGAGATGCTTTTACATGTACAGTTATACGTGAGGTTTGAGTAGTTACACTCACTTGGTGATCTAGTGTGGGTTTTGTGTTGGCTATTAGTCCTTGGATTTGGTGTGTTTTCGGAACTAGTTATAACCTTGGTTGGTAAGAAGTAGGAGGTGTGGTGTGAGATGCGTCACCCTATAGACGTGTGTTTATTTCTAAGTTTTATAACGAGACGAAGAAGTGTAAATGGTGATAGGAACTTTGAGACACGTTGAATTTGAAATTAAGCATGTATGTGATAGTAGTGCTTGTGTAGATCTTTGATCTCAAAGTTAGTAATCTGGAAGTATGCGTTTTGAAATGTTGTTGATGGGGATGTGTGTAATGGTTTTGGATTCCCTCAGGATTGGTGAAGTTGGTTACGCCAGTTAAGGCCTGGGTATTCTTGTAGTAGATGATGCTTGGTTGGGTGAAGTAAGTGGCATTTGTCTCCCTATAGTTAAGTCAAACAGAGAGTTAAACACCTTGTAGGGTTTATAGTTGCTTGTGAGTATTTTAGTGAGGCATAGTGTGCACTAGGATATTACGGATGGCATGGCTAGGTGTAGAGTTGTTTTTGTGATGAGTTAATGGCAATGAGATTTACTAGGATCGAACTCAGATAATGGTAAGATGTGGGTGTTGGGATGTATCCAATGGAGGAGTATCCCTGTTGGTAATTGAGTTAGGGCATTTATATTGAATTTTGTCTCATCCTAGGTGTAAGGAGACTTAGGGTTATTTGTGTGTTAGGTATAGAATTGTCATTTAATTTAGGCATAGACTTGTACCCTGGTTGTAGAAAATAGATAGCAGGTAATAGTAGTGTGTGTTTGGTTTTCTTTGATAGGGGATGTCAATCTTATGTTTTATTTCTTGTTATTGTGTGTTTAGAGGGTGGTGTGTTTTGAACACTTTATGGTAAATTTTTCTCCTTGAGAGTATGAGATGGTATGGAGAAACCTTTAACATAAATTGTAGGATCCTAAACGTTGTGTCTAGATGGTTAAGGCGTGTGTACCTCACTCCTTGTTAAGATAGGAGATGTTTTAAGAGCAGTTGGTTGCGTATATAACCCATGGTTGGTGTTGTAGTTTATAGGTATCACCGCAGTAGTTTTGTGTATGCTAGTAGAGGTTATGGGATGGCATTGGGGATGCGAGTGTTCCTTGGGGTGAGTCATTAAGCTTGGCTCATGGGTTTCCCTAGGGTGGTTGGGAAAGTGGTTGGTGACGTTGCGTTGTGGCTCGCATGGTTGTTAGAATTCAATTTACTTTTCTTTATTTCTGGGAGTTGGGTTAGTATAACTTTTGAAACTCTCAGTCGGTGTAAATAACTCTTGGTGGTTAGTTTAAGATGCTTATTCGGTAAAATGTTAGTGACCTAGTGAGTTGGCCATAGGAATAGTGTTCTTATAATGCATGCTAGTATAGTTATGTTGAACCAAGGTTTGACCTTATTGATCACTAAGGGATTGGGATGAGCTGTTAAACTATTGCTAGGTTTGGGGCGCTATGGTGAAAGGTTAGTTTTGAGATGAGGTAAACCCTCCTGTGTTGGCTTCTATCAGGGGGGTCCAGAGGAAAGAATTATGTGTGCTTGGTTATTGTGAATCTGCTCTGGATTTGAGGAAACTTTGTAAAACATGGTGACGAATTCCACGTCGGAGTAACCAACTTGGGTTAATAGTGATGGACTATGTAGTTTGTAGCTGTGTTATTGAATGTGTGTTTGTTGATTGACTTATAGAGGGGTAGTGTCATTAGGCCATTCCGGAGGTTGCCTTAGCTTTGGGCAATAATGTGTTTGACTTATTGTTATGTGGTAACATGTTGAATAGTGTTGAGTCATGGTTGATGTATGGTTATTTCTTATTACCTTTGTGTGGAATCCTTGGTAATGAGATGATTTCTTTTGAAGTTTCGGTATCTGTGTAGAACTTCAAGGAGGATAGAGGTACCGCGTAGAGCGGGGTGTGTTCATGGTAGTGGTGGGATGAAAATTCCCAGCTTTGGTGTGTGGTTATAATTGCTTCTTTTCTTTCCTGCTCTTCATTACCTTTTGTTTTGCACGTTGTTATTTTGGTTATTATTGTTGAGGTCGGTAATGACGTGATGTTGTTTTGGGTGACGGTTGAAGGTGAGATGTTTTGTAGTGCTCTTGACGAGAGCCCTCTTGGTTGCTTGGAATCTAATTTTATCGTGTTGACTTGGCTCAAACACGGTGTTATTGCCTTGATTATTGAGAGGGTTGTTTATTATGTGTTGTAACTAATAACGTGCAGTGTGTGTGACGTGCGAATGTTTTAAGAGTTTCTTCTTTGTGAACGCTGGTTTTATGTCTTCAAGTCAGAACTTTCCTCTTTGGCTTGGTGCTCTGTAAGGATCTAGTAATCCCTTGGGGGATTCGTGGTGTTGAAGTTTGTCGGACTGGAGGTTTAGCCCCACAAAACGTTTATGTATCAGTCATTTGACCTTTCGTATTAGGAAGTGAGGTGTTAGTTGCCAACGGTGATGGAGTATTTGTTTGTGAGTAGTTCGTTAACTATTATGAGGGTGGAACAAAGTTTTTACATCGAGTGGATTGACTCGTAGTCATTTTTACGCGAGCTTCGTTATCTCATACTTTGGGAACTAGGCACTTGCATTCCCTATTCTTGTGAACGTTGAGTCAGAACCTCTTGGTTGACTCTCAAATAAAGTAAGGACGTGGCCTACCCGTTGAACTTATTGTTGAGGCCAATGTAGTACTTTTGATCTTGGTGTGTGATTTGACTGTGTTCGCATGTGATGGTAAAGCCGATTGCACTTTAGTGGTGAAACTGGTGGACCTTTAGTGACTTCGTAGGGGGTAGTTAGAGATGTTGAGAGATTCGTTTAAATCACATTTGTTGTCCAAGAAACCTTTTGGGTTATTGTGAGAGAGGAAGTGTTATCACCTTTTTGTGAGTTAGGGGTAACGAGAAACCTTCACCTAGGTTGGTTCGATACTAGTAATGAGTAAGTAGGGTGGCTTATCACTTTACCTTATGACTGTAGTTATTCAAAGTCCTTGGCGTGGTGCTATATCTCTAAGTTTGAAAAGAACCAGCGAAACCCATTTCTTGGGTCTGATTGGGTTGAGTTAGGAGTCGGTAAGGGTGTATTCTTTGCAAGGTTGATTGAATCCTGTATTCTAGGGAACTTGTATTCTCATTTCTCATGTTTAGATTTGTCTCTAGGTTGATGCTTTGCGTTGCTTGCTTTATTTGTCATTCGCTTAAATTTCGAGGATGAATTTTCCTAAGAGGGGAGGTTGTAGAGTCCCTGTCCTAAAACCCGACTTGAAACCGTTTATATAGATGCCTCGTTGTGCTTTTGGGCTTGTGAATACATGGATCGTGTTGTTATTACTTGCATGTGCTTCTTGTCATTTATTGTTTGTGGTTGGGACCCTTGGTGTTGCCTTAGAATTGTCCCAAGAAAAAACAAAAAGCAGTATCTGTTTAAGGTTGGTCGTGCCCGCAAATCTTTATTGATGAAACATACAAAGTATGAAATATTACATCAATAAAGAGGAACTTAGAGTTAAGAAAAAGCTCCAAGCGCCAGTTGGTGAGGAACCAACAAAAGAGAGCAAGAGAAAAGGCACAGAGATAGATAAACAAGTCTATAACTTGGAGCTAAGGAGCCAAACTGATAGTAACAACCAAAAAGTAGCCCATAAACCAGAACACTGAAACTGATGAGCACCATAACAGAGATAGGCTTCCCAAACAAATCAGCCCAGGAACCATTTGCCTTCCAGATGTATACAAAAACAGCACAATCAAGCAGCCTTCCCACAACTAAGCAGAACCACCATAGCAGACCAAAATTCATCCATAGCAGACCAAAATTCAAACACAAATAGATCAACATAGCACATCCCAAGAAGTAGCAGAACAACAAACTTCCAAGACTTGAAACAGTTTTTACAGATACCTTGTTGTGCTTTTGGGCTTGTGAATGCATAGATCGTGTTGTTATTACTTGCATGTGCTTCTTGTCATTTATTGTTTGTGGTTGGGACCCTTGGTGTTGCCTTAGAATTGTCCCAAGAAAAAACAAAAAGCAGTATCTGTTTAAGGTTGGTCGTGCCCGCAACTATGGACATTGCACCTGTGATGTGTAAGTGTGGGCAGTTGTGCTTGCAAAGAGCTGCAACCAAAAATGTTTGCGCTCACGTGGAAGTTAGTCGTGCCCATGACTTGAGGGTTGGCTTGACTGCACCCACGGTGTTCGAGGCCACAGCCGCAAAGGATGAAAACGTGCTCATGAGGTATTAGACTGCGACCATGATCTGTTAAGGTAGTCGGCGCACGAAAATATCATAATTTTGCTCCTTTTCTCTTTTCTCTCTCCTTTGATGATTTTTGCCCTAATTTCATGGGCTTAGATCTTGGTTTTGAGGCCTTTAGCCTTGGTTTTGATCTCAGACTCCTTCATGAGTGATGTAAGGCTTGGTGAGGGCTTCACTTTAATTTCAGCCAAGAGTGGGTTTGAGCTTCCATGCTTGTTGCTAGCTTTTGCTTTTCACTTCAAGAGGTAGGGTTCTATTTCATTAACTCAATATGAGTTTGTTAATATATTTGTGGTATTTTGGGTACAAAAACCATGTTGTAGTTGTTGTGGATGTTGTTGTTGTGATGATTTTGGATATCATGAGTTGAGAGTTGAGGGTTTGGTTGAATTAGGGATTTGATTATCTATGATCTTAGTATTAAACTTATTTTCTTTATATAAATGTGGGTATTTAAGAATGAGAAAGCCCCAATTTGTAAAAAAAATACCTAAGCGTTAATGTTTTTGGGAATTGTTGGATCATTGAGAAAGGATGTGTTTTGTTTTCAAATGGATGATTTGATTTGGAATATTGATAAATGTTTTGGAAATAACGATTATTGATTACTCTTCCAAAATGTTGACTTTGTTTGGAAAAACTACATAATTGTTTTGAGAAATTGAATATAAATGTTGAGATTCCTGAAAAACTCGAAAAGTGTTGGCTATTGGTTATTCCAGTGTTGAGAAATCATAGAGGATTTTGGTATGTTGTTCTTATGTTGGATTATGTATCCATGTTATTATTTTTTAATAATTCTATTAGAGATAATTGTTTTGGTTATTAGTGAAGGATAGCATTATCGTGTTTTGAGAAATTGGATATAAATGTTGAGATTCGTGAAAAACTCGAAAAGTGTTGGCTATTGGTTATTCTAGTGTTGAGAAATCATAGAGGATTTTAGTATGTTGTTCTTATATTGGATTGTGTATCCATGTTATTATTTTTTAATAATTCTATTAGAGATAATTGTTTTGGTTATTAGTGGAGGATAGCATTATCGTGTGTTAGAAATTGCATGTGACTAGGCAATTGAAGTTTTTATAAAATCATACACCTCCTTGTGCATATCATGAAATTGGAAGTTTGAAACCTTATGTTTTGAAAAGGTTATTTTTGGGAAACACTTGTTTTATTCTGTGAAAGGGTCAAATAAAATGATAAATCTGTTTAGGAGATGTGGTTGTGGATAATTAAGTTTGCCTGAGTTTTCATGATGAAAGTCCTAAAACCCACACGGTTTGGTGCCGTTCCTTCTAGATAGTACTAGTAAAGTGGCTTATAGTAGTGCTTGTATAGCCTACTAGCAAACACTAGTCTGTGGGATTTACAACATTGTATTTTTTGTCATATTTTGTGTTTCAAAGGAAGTCTTGGAAAGTGGTTTAACCAAACAAAAACTTGTGTTATGCAAAGCATTGAGCATATTATATATGTATAACATCATGATCATCTATACTCGTCAAGTTGTATTTAGTTTTTAAAATGTTCTCTATTGGGTTTTATGCTCACCCTACATGGTTGAAATCTTTTTAGATGTTAATGGCATGCCTAGGCGTGGAGATGAGGCATTGGATATGGTTTTGAGCTGAGAGGGTTTGCTTAACTATTTGTATGACTTGCGCTATTTGTATTTGTAGGCTGAGTGCTATTTTTGTAAGGGTTGTACCCTTGTTTATGATGTAAGCCTGTGGGCATCTTCAATTATGTATGATATCATTGTATGTCTTTATATATACAGAACATTCATTCCACTTAGAGATTGTATGTAGGATGTATGTAACTAGAAAAACTCATGTAATATATGACACTATTATATTCGTTGCACGAGTTTTATTTATTGTTTGATTGGTTATTCATATAGGTTGGATCTTGAAAATCTGATGCATGACAAAAACATTACCACAAATTACTATAATAAGTTATGGTCTAACCTTGTCAATTTTCTCACGCTGAAATTTTCTCTAAAGAGAGAGTGAAGACCTAACCATGGATCTAGTTATAATATCTAGTACTTGAGCTAAACAAGTCATAAAGGTTATTATGAACTCTTGTACATAAACATACAAATGCATGAAAATATTAATATTTATGCAAAGATTATTATCTTGCAACAATGATTAATATTATACTCATTATATTGATGCTATAAATTCAGAACTGTGTTTTGTCATTTTCTTAGTTAATATCTTTCGATCCCATGGACAACACAAATTGTGGAAGCAGAAATTGTCCCACAGATATCAATCGAGGCATCAATGAAGAATTGAAGTACACCATTCTGAATCTGTGAAAGAATAAACAGTTAATGCCTTCCGACTGTAGTTGCCGACCGGTGGGCGCTCCGATGATCAAGTTAGATAATATATATCTAAAAAAATTGAACAAGTAAAAGAAGTGGTTTAGGCATACCCCCATTGGAATTAAAGATTACATCCCTTTATATAGGTTAACTTGCCACTCATTTTGTCCAATGAGCTTAAGCCACCAACTTGGTTCAATAAAAATAAGCCACTTGTATGGCCCAAAACCCATCTGATGAATGTATATCAAAGCAACTTGGCAAGTTAGCAAGTTGCATTGCAAGCTATTATTTTATTACCTTAATTCTATTTCTATGTAGGCATTGGGTGGGCCTACCTCACATGGTTAATTTTTATCCCTTCACATTAGTCATTTAAGTCAATGAAAAAGTAAAAACAAAGTTCATGAAAAAAGAATTTTAGGCATTTTATGTATATTTACATTACATTTAATTACTAAAATATTCTTTTTCTATCAATTTTATTGATTGAAAATATAGGTTAAAATTTTAGATTGAAAACAAACCAAAAGATTATGATTTAAATTGAAAAAAATAAAAATTTAGGGTTTATTTTGTTAGAAGGCTAAAACCTTGAGGTTTTCTTTTGTAATTGTCCCAAATATTTTTTTATCATGTTTGGTTTATTAAAATAAATAATGAAAAATATATTACAAATATAATTATTATTCACCATTACAAATGATGATCCTTTTGTATGAGAACTTAAGAAATGGCTATTCCATCTCATTCATTCTAATGAACCAAATAAAAAATTAGTAATTGGTATTGACTTGGGGGTATGAATCTGGTGCCCTTCACTTATCATTTGCTTGCTACATTTAGATTGTTTTTTGAATCATGAATATGTGTTAGTATTTAAAAAATAAAAGAAAAGGGTTAAAAATAAAACAAAATTTATATTTATATTTTGTTCATATATATATAATTATTTTATCTATGTAAATTCTCACTCAAATCCATATTCATGATACAAACCTTACATTTGATAGCTAAATTTCTAACTACTAATTTTAAAGATAAATTACAATTGCATCCCTTAAAATTTGTGAAAATAGGAATTTTTCCTTTACATTTGAAAAATTACAAATACCTATTTGTCAAAAACAAATAAATAAATAATCTTGTAACTGACTTAGCAAATAAAGATGAAATTACCTCAAATATCTCATAATATTAAAATAAAATTATCGTATTACTCTCATTTTTATTCACCTATCACCAAATTATTCTCCATACACAACCACAATATTCTTCAACAGTCATTGATGATACATTGAATGCTTGTAGACAATAATGATAATGGTGGTGATCAAGAGTGATGTGATGATTTGGTAAAATGGTATTACTAATTATAAGAAAATAAGAAAAAAAGTTGAACTTCATAAAACTTAATATATGTTGCATACGTCATAAATTCTTTAGTTTGACTTAATGGTTTATTAACACATGGAGCCATTTGTTACGTGATATAAAATCTTAAGGGATTGATGTAATTTCTCAAATATGATGAGGGAATTTATATTTTTAATAAACTTCACACCATGTATTTATAATTGGCTTGGATCCTCTGACTATCTTAATTTGGGAGATCGTTTGGGCTTAGTGAGGCTATTTCATATAAAACAATTAAGATGATTGGATATCTATATCTTATCCATGTTTGTTTTACAAAATGGATTGTAGGATATTAGCAAGTAATTTTCACGTGTGCCCTCATAACATATATTAATGATCATTGCCAGGGGCAGATTTATTGTAGGACTAGGGTGCCCCATGATTTTTTATAATTGTACTAGTACCCTAATATATAAATTATGTCTTATATATCCTTTATAAAATTGTAATAGTGTCCTCCTTCAAATTGTAATAGTGTCCTTCTATTAAGAATTTTATTTCTAATTACAAAGATTACTTAAATGGGCTCGCCAAAATATATTTTATGGTGTTGATACAAGAAAGTGTTATAACTAAATCATTTTCAGTTATAACTAAAAAGACCACAATAGATAATAACCAAACATCATATCTTCGGTCATAACCTAAAAATAATCCCAATAGGTCAAGTCATAACTAATCTCACAATGATTCATAACCAATGGTCATAACCAAAATAACAGTCACAAGAAATCGTAGCTAAGTTATAACCAATACCATAATAAATCATAACTAACATCACAATGTGTTATAATCAAAGATTACAAAGATCATAACTGCGACATATAATATACACTTTTTTGTGATGTGTTTTATAGAATTTTCCTACTAAAATATATCATTTCTATTTCGATTTATTTTCTTTAATAATTTTTCAATCTACTTATAATAGTTACCCTCTAATATTTTTTTATAAAATTCAAGCTTAAATCCCTTAATTGAAATTCATATTTATCCAAATGGACTTATAATATTTAAGTTCAATAATATTTTATTATTGTTTATTATGAAAAATAAAATTCACTGTCATTAATTTGTGCCCCTATATGAATTACTGGTTTCGCCACTGCCCACTGGCACTGCCACAGCACTTGGAAAGAATATAATGTTGTTGCAAAATTAGTGCAAATATTGACAAATAAAATATTCATATTAAATCCAATAATTTTCAAAAAAAATAATATATATTAATGCCAATAAAAAAATTATTTATGTAAAAATCAGTGGAAATAAATAATAAAAAATAAAAGTTTGATTGTTTATGTAAAAATAAATAAATGATTTTTGTTTGTTTACAAATGTTTGAATATTTTCCAAATCGAGAAACTATAAAACAATGAAAATATCTACATATAAATAAATAATAATGGTAAAATTGTCTTTTTCATTCTTATCCCAGCACAATGGATATGACGGAACATGGGAAGTGTGGTATTGTATATCTACTAATTTTGGAGAATATACAATCCAAAAGTTTATTATATGCTATCTAAAAAAAAAATTACAAACAAAGAATATGTGAACTTCAAACATATTATCTCAAATCCAGTCTTTTATATCTTGGAATCAAACAAGATTAAGATCTTGGAAGATAACTATTTATGTCATCAAAACATAACAGTAATAAGCTCTACAATTTCTCAAGTTGAAAAAAGAGAAAATTTCATTTTACCCCTCAAATTTTATCTCAATAATCAATTATACCTAGACTTTGAATAATTTCAATATTACCCCCAAAATTTTTGAAATCGTATCAGTTTGCCCCTTATTGTCACATTTAAATGAGAAATTTTTTTAAAAATTATATTTTCACCCAAAATTTCAAACTATACATTCAAACTCACCTTCTGCTATAGTTTGCCCCTTATTGCCACAGTTTTGAGTCCTCAAACCGCACACACCTTGTGCCTTGTTTTTAGACCAACCCCACAGCTTTTCAAGCCTAAAAACCCTGGGACCTACAGGCCCCCTTTATGTGGGTTGTTGGCTATGTGTGTGGGCTGTTGGCTATGTGTGTGGCTTGTCGGCCATGTGTGTGGCTTGCCGGCCAACATTAGTGGCCTGCTGGCCACTTGTGTATTTTTACAGATATTTATGCTAGCTGTGCTAGTTGTTTCCATAGGTGCTTGCATCTGCCCACACGTGTATGTATGGATGTTTCTAAGGGAGTTGCATGTTTTTCTATAAATAAGAGACCTCCCCTTCCGTTTTTGAGGGTTAAAAAATTTGGAGCAAAATATTTTCTCTCTCTTGCTAATTCTTAAGCCTTTGCCTATACACTCTAAACCAAACCTCGTGGTCTTTGAACTGAGGTACTTTTGAGCCTACTTTGAGCTCTTGAGGGTGTGTAAGTGTTGATTTGTTGTTTAGAAAGAGTTCTCTTTTTCAAGCGGTATAAGTCTTAGCTTGTTTCTTTGCCTTGTTTGCTATTTTTTCCTACTATTTTTGGGCTATTTAAACTTTGTATTTTTAGGCTGAAACTTGTCGTTTAAGGCCAATAAGGGTGGAGGGGTGGATCACCCATCCTTGCACCTCTCTTCTCTAGCTTTTGCCCTTGTGTTTCCCACCTTTTTGTCAACTTTTTTTGGGCTTTTTACTATTGAATTTTAGAGTTTTTTAGAGGCTAAAAACCATGTTTTGAAGTCCCAAAAATGGATGGGGTAGCCTCCCCTCCTTGTGCTTGTTTACTAGCTTAACTTTCTACATGTTATAGCTTACTATTTGAGCTTTTTTGTATTTCATTTTCAGCACTATTTTTTAGGTGTTTTATGACTATTTTTGTGAGTTAGCTTCATTCGTGCTTTGTATTGCATGCTTGTATTATAATGGTCCTCATAGGTTTGGAGGTTTAGGCCTTAGTCGCCAACCTATTTGAGTTGATAGAATTTATTTCTTGCTTTCCATACTTGTGATCACCTCTAATCATCTCTGCAACCTCCCTCATTACTTGGCTTTTTTTTTTTTTTTTGATTTTTTGAGAGTTGTTTCAAACTGATTATTCTTTCAATCTTGAGATAGAGGTTGTTGTGCTTAATGGTTTAATCCCTTTTTGGGGTTCATTATCAACGACATGACATCTCTCTCATGCCTTAAACTAACCCTTGGTTTGACACTTCCCTCTTTTAGAGGACTTAAAGACACCATTGGACTTAATGAACTAAAGAATGGTTGGTAATTAAAATGAAGTAATAAAATTGAGACTAAAAATGGTGCAAGATAATAACTTGGTTAGAGTTCAATCGGACGTTAAATGAACCCTTCCGTCTTGACTCGTTTCATACTCATTAGTGATAAAAAACGGTTCAAGAGTCATTGTCAACCATTTCCCTTGATCAATCCATGATAGGGAAGAGGTTTTTGAGAGTCTTTATTTTTGCATTTATTGAAGTTCTACCCCTTAATTCATAGGCCATCATGCAATGAAATTGCATCAATTGATGGTTTGTGAATCGAACTTATAACTCCTTTGAGCTGTTTGATGATAAAAAAGGGTAAGGTGTACAAAAATTCCTTAAGAATACCCTGTTGGTGCTCTGTTTGTTCTTTGTAGTAGTAGGAGGAACCAAGGTTTAGTAGTTGGCCGACCACTTTTTCTGGCCGGCAGACTAACTTTTTTGGACGATAGGCTACCTTTTGTGGCTGGCCGGCCGGCCACTACTTCTGGCCTACTGGCCACTTTTGCAAAACCAAGCAGTGGCCTTTTGAAACAGAACAGAGTAGAAGCTGAGGTGAAAAAATGTTCTAATTGTGCAACAGAGGCTTTCTAGCAGCAGAATAGTGGCTTTATTGAGTGGAAATTCGCGCATGCATGAGCATTTCTCGCTTTCCAGGGCCGAGTTGTTTAATTACTTAGCTTAGTTACTTCTTTCATGTTGTATTCATGTAATTAATTAGTTCATTTTGATTTGTAATTAATTAATTAATTAATTAGTGTAATTAATTAGTTAGTTCATAAAATAGTAAATTAATTAATTGGTTTTATAATAACTAGCTAGCATAGTTAGTTTGTTCAGTTTGTAATAAGTAGTTAATTCGTTTTGTAATAGTTAGTTAATTAGTTAGCTAGTTAGTTTATTTAGACCCTCCTGCGCGAGGGCACAATTGTAATAATGGGCATGTCTTCCAACCCAATGTCTGTGACGACCGACCTTCTTTTTCCCTTTTCTTCTTTCTTTCTTCGCTTCGTTCTCTTTTTATTCTTGTTGAATTAAAATGTCCAGAATGGTTTCCTAATTCTTATTTCTTTCGGTGTTGAATTTCAGTCGTTTCGGAGGGTGCGCGGGTGAATCCGGGGTGCCCGGCAACGAAGTTGAAGTTTTGGGCTGTTGGGCAAGGGCCGCACGTGCGGGGCCCTAGGCCGCACATGCAGAATTGCACAGCTCGAGCGGAGGTAGGGGCCGCTCGAGCGGTGAAGCTTGACACCCAAAATTTTGCATACTGTCTAGGACGCACGAGAGGAAAAAGTGGGCCGCACGAGCAGTCAAGGTGGGCCGCTCGAGCAGTGGGGAAGGCTGCACGAGCGGCCAACTGGGTAGTCCGAAACTCTATTTTTTGTATCTTTTTGGTCTGAATATATCACCCGTTATACACATCTCTCTCTCACTCTAAACCTTATTTTTCTCTCCCTTCTCTGTAGAAAACTTCCTCAAACATCACAACTCTTTGATTTTGCAAATTTTTGGGTCAAGATCTTCATCTTCTCTCTCAAGATCTTGAAGATCCAAAGTTAGGGCTTCATTTGGGTAGAGGAAAATCCAAGGCTCTCTCATCTTCTAACTCTAGGGTTTCATCTTGTTCTTCATCAAGCTTGAGTTAGGGTTTTCCTTTGAGTTATATGTATGTTTATGCAAGTTTTGGTTGATTTTTGGTGAGCTCCTCCATGTATTTCGAAAATGGGGATTAGGGCTCAAGAGATTGGTGACTTTTGTTGAAGAAAAACTCATCTTACCTCTTTTAAAAAGGATTTGTGAAATGTTGAGTCATAAGTGTTGAGATTGAGATGTGTTATGGGATTTGTTTTTTTGTTTTTTAAAGAGATGGAAAATGTTAAGATTTTTTGAAAAACCTAGAAAATTTGGGGCTTTTTGAAAACACGAAAAATTCATAGAATAAACTTCCTTTCTTTAGTTAATGGGTGAGTGAGTGTGGGTTTCATAATGTAGTAGAAAAAGGAAAGTTGATAATCCTCTTGATGTAGAGAGTAGAGGACTTATTTTCAAAACTATTGCTATGAGAATGAAAGTATATATTTTGTGAGATGATAATTGTTGAGTTCCATGGATTGGAGAATTGAAATCTTGAAAGTTGATATTGAGAATTTTTTATAGTCTTGGAATGAATAGAATGCCAAGAATTATACATGATGAGAAGTTATTGCTATGTTGATAGTTTTGGTAGTGCATGTGAATATTTTGTGGGATGGCATGGGAGGAAAGAGAATGAAAGAAATGTTATGAGATATTAATTGTTGCATCATATCCCCATATAAACTTTTGTCATTTTTGCACCTCTTGGCATGAATTAGAAAAATGTTTACATTTGAAAGAAAATGGTATTATAATGAGAACTATGAGAATGTTAAAGGGGTAAATACGTGGTAACTTCGGATAGGGGGTGTAGTTGTGCTTCATAAGTTGGCCTGAGTATCCTTGGTGAAAGACCAGAAAATCGCGCGGATAAGTGTCGAGCCTTCCGGTTAATACCGGTAAAAATGACAATTTGGTAGTACTCGTAGAGTCTACTTGCTGCTGAGGGAACATGTGCAGCGGCAGAGATGCTGAGGCACTTTGTCTCAGCGCCGCCATTCCTATTAACTTCGGCTCCGCCGCCAATGGAAGTTGCTGAGGGAACATGTGCAGCGGCAGAGATGCTGAGGCACTTTGTCTCAGCGCCGCCATTCCTATTAACTTCGGCTCCGCCGCCAATGGAAGTTGCTGAGGGAACATGTGCAGCGGCAGAGATGCTGAGGCACTTTGTCTCAGCGCCGCCATTCCTATTAACTTCGGCTCCGCCGCCAATGGAAGTTGCTGAGGGAACATGTGCAGCGGCAGAGATGCTGAGGCACTTTGTCTCAGCGCCGCCATTCCTATTAACTTCGGCTCCGCCGCCAATGGAAGTTGCTGAGGGAACATGTGCAGCGGCAGAGATGCTGAGGCACTTTGTCTCAGCGCCGCCATTCCTATTAACTTCGGCTCCGCCGCCAATGGAAGTTGCTGAGGGAACATGTGCAGCGGCAGAGATGCTGAGGCACTTTGTCTCAGCGCCGCCATTCCTATTAACTTCGGCTCCGCCGCCACTGGAAGTTGCTGAGGGAACATGTGACTTTGTCTCAGCGCTACCATTCTAAGTATCTTCGAGGCAGCTGCCGTTCCAAGTAATGTCGGTGTCACGACCACCTGGAGTTGCCGAGGGAAAGAGAAAGTTGAAGCAACTAAGTTGTCGAGGCAACACTTCTTCAAAACCTCAAAATTAGTCCTTTAGAACCTCAGCTCCAAGAGGAAGGTGAAACACTAGGTGTTTGTGTGCAATAGTAAGACACAAAACACCTAGTGCACAAAAGAGAGGGAAAGAGATATAGGGTGTGTATGTAACTCAAACCCTAGAACCAGAGCTCAACAATGGCTGTCTAAGCTCTCAAAATATCCTAAGTCTCCTCTCTTTTTTAAGCCAAGAGACCCCCCTCTCTCTATATGGCACTTCTTGTCTTGTAAAGCTTACAAGACAAGCTTCATAAGAGGGATGGAGGGGAGCAAAAGCAAGACAGCTGTCTTAAAATATCTGCAAAAGCAGATGCACAGTAATCGGCCGGCCAAAAATGCCATGTTGGCCAAAAAGAGTGCCGGTCGGCACTAAAAAGTGCTGACCGGCAACAAATAGTGCCGGCCGGCAATAAACATTGCCGGTGGCAGCAAAAACCAGCCGGTGGCCTCTAGCCACTGCCGGTGATGGGTGAGGATGGTCCACAAACCCTACCCTGCCCTTCCAAGGCAAAACACAAGTGTTTGGTGCAAAACCAGACACCTGAGACAAGGCGCGCGAGCCGAGACCTCCGGGAACTCCAAACGAACACAAACATGGATAATCACCGACTGTTCAAACGGTGACATCCAAGTCTTGAGGACGGTCAAAAATGGAGCGTCTACAACACCTAAGTTCCCGAGGCGAGGCAACTTTGGTGATGACGGACACGTGGCCTTTGGCACCGAGTCAGGGTTTCCTAAATTTCCCAAAATAAAATATTTAGGTGGTGACTCTGTATCTCGCAAAGCAGTCCATGTTTGGCACTTCTTTCAAAAATCTATTTTCTCAAAACGATTTGCCGGATTTGGAATCTTTGGTTCAGACTTAGAACCGTGACAAATTCGTAGAGTCCTGAGCTGTAGTTACCCCAAATGAACGAAACAGGAGCTCACCCTCCCGGGAGCGTTCGGGGACGTCTACAGGGGCCCTAGGCCGCACTTTTGAAAGAAAATGGTATTGTAATGAGAACTATGAGAATGTAAAAGGGGTAAATACGTGGTAACTCCGGATAGGGGGTGTAGTTGTACTTGATAAGTTGGCCTGAGTATCCTTGGTAAAAGACTAGAAAACCGCGCGGATAAGTGTCGAGCTTTCCGGTTAATACCGGTAAAAATGACAATTTGGAAGTACTCGTAGAGTCTACTTGCAGACACCAGCCTAGGGATTACCAGTGTTGTAGTTACCGCTCCCTCATGATTTAAGATTGGAAGTTTGGAAATTGACGAGATTGTAAAATGTTAATTAAAAGCATGGTGATTTTCAAGAAAAGCATGACATGAGATTACCTTTAAATGGCATGGCATAACATATGCATTTACATTAAATGTTGTAAATCTTGCATAAATGTACATACTTTGTTAAGGATTCTCTACTGGGCTTTATG
This sequence comes from Camellia sinensis, assembly GCF_004153795.1. Lineage (NCBI taxonomy): Eukaryota > Viridiplantae > Streptophyta > Magnoliopsida > Ericales > Theaceae > Camellia > Camellia sinensis. Next base: position 1,280,495 of record NW_021027386.1, on the reverse strand, counting down.
CTCGCCCCTATGGGTTTTGGTATAGGTAAAGATGTGGTGATCCTGTCGAATTGAAGATGTGGAATTGTTGTGAAAAGTAATACTCTTTTTGTTGTTGCGATTAAATTGCTAGCCAAGGGCTATTTTTGTATGGGTCCGAGAGACCACTTTTGTATAGCCGGGCATAATCCTTGGAAGTTGTAGCCCATACATTTCATTTATTTTAGAACTTTATGTTTCACATGCTATAGATTCATGTGTAATCTTACCTATGAATGTATAATTTGCATGTGGAATCTTTTGTATGAACCATGGAGATTAAGGATGAAAGAATTGGAAAATGGTTATGTTTAATTAGTAAATGCGGCTTGGTGTAGCATATCATTGGAGTTAAGTTTTGGGGCCGTGACAACTTGGTATCAGAGCTACCGAGTTTGAATACTTGGGGCTTGCGGGGAGTGGTTGTTACCCCACAATGGGTTCATTTCGCATGACTAGGAAATGTGTTGTTTTTGTGATTATGTGACAGTATGTTTATGTGATTATGTGGGTATCGGATTGGACTTTTGGGATGTTATTTGCGCCAATTAGATTCCTTGAGGTCTTATTAGAAGGGTACTTGATCAATACTCATTCTACTAAGAATTCTTGGTTTCTCATAGGACGAATCTCATCACTAAAGAATAATTCGTATGTGTTTATGTGACTACGTGCTTATGTGGAGTGAACTAAATTGTTTGTGTGATAGATACATGTAATTGTTATAGTTTAACGTGTGAGGCAAGCTGCGAGCATATTTAGAATTATGTACTAAGTTTGTTCATTTGTTTCTCAATTAGGATGTTTGAAAGAGTTTGAACTTGTGGTGATAGAGGTGGATGGCGTGGTAGGGGACGCTGGGGTGTGCATGAGGTACTGGTCCAAGGGGTTCCGGTGCAAGAAGAAGGTGTAGGCCAAGCTAACATGGCCAAACAAGTTGGGCAAGCGGAAATACCGGGGCAAGCGGGCCAAGCCGCAATGGGTGCCCTAGCTCAGGAAATGGCAGGGGCGTTGAGGGAGTCTATGAATATCCTTAGGGTGGAAACCCAAGTTAGGGAGAATGCCGTAGAGATGAGGGCGAGCCTCCTCAGGAGGGAGTTTTTGTGAGCCAAGCCGGATGAGTTCCATGTTGGCCCTGAGCCAAAGAAAGCAGATGAGTGGCTTAAACAAACAGTGAAGACCTTCGAGATGCTTCACATTGAAGATAATGAGTTGAGGGTTACTCTCGCGAGTTACTACCTCAAAGGGAATGCGGGGCAATGGTGGAAATATGCCAAGGGCCGGATAGCACCGACATGGGAGGCATTTGTAGCGGCCTTCCAAGACAAGTATCTACCTCCTACGGCAAGGGAAAGGTTGAGGTAAGAGTTCAAGGACCTTAAGCAATTAAATATGTCCGTGGCCGAATTTGAAGCGGCCTTCTCTAGTTTGTCCCGGTTTGCAACGGAATTGGTAGCGACGGAAGAACACCGTTGCATTGAGTTTGAGCAAAGGTTGAGAACCAAGATCTTGTTCAAGGTTGCCGGGAATATGATTCGAAATTATGATCGCCTTTTGGAGGCAGCCGCACATGTGGAGATTGCAGTAGAGGCCAAGGAGGAGAGACCTCAAAATTCGAGGTCTAGGGGCCAAGGGTCACAGGGGGACTTTAGGCCCAACAAGAAGAGTAAGAGCACCTTTTCATCCTAGTCTCAGCCGCAATAGTCTAGGTCTACCTTTATTTATTGTTTGATGGGCCTAGGAAAGAGTGCACCGAGTGGGTTTTCTTGCTTCAAATGTGACCAACCGGGTCACAAGGCCTTTGCATGTCCACAGAAGGAAAGAGGACAGCAGATGTTGGCACCACCACCGCCTAACCGGTCTTAGAGTCAGTCACAGAGTAGAGGGTAGGGGCTTACCTGCTTTCAGTGCGGTCAGTTAGGGCATATGAAGAGAGCTTGCCCTCAGTTGGGAGGTGCGTCTGGCGCTTCAGGGTCTAGGTAGACACAGAGCCACCAGTAGGCTCACTCAACTCAGACTTCACGAGTTCATCAGGGAACCACTTCGGCTCAGTCAGTACAACAAGCCTATACTCCGAGGGACGAGTGGGTTGATCAGAGGTAACAGGGGCGCGTGTACGCTGTTGCCGCGCCAGAGCAGTTGCCAGGATCCTTGGTGGTGAGAGGTATTTTTATTGTGTGTAATTCTTTGGCCAGCGTGTTGATAGATACGGGTGCATCTCATTCATTCATATCTGCTGCATTCGCTTCTGCATTGCGGTTAAAGGTGGCACAGTTAGCGTCTCCACTCAGAGTAGAGTCACTAGTTAGGGGTACAGTTGACTTAGACCGGGGGTGTCATGATTGTGAGATAGAGGTTGCCGGGCGTAGACTCCCGTTTTCTTTTGTGTTGCTAGACATGTCAAGTTTTGATGTTATTCTAGGCATGGATTGGTTGTCCTCATATCGGGCTGTGATTGATTGTTTTCGTCGGAGGGTCACAATATGCACCTCGGGTAGGGATTGTTTTTATTTTTTGGAAGACAAGGTTGATCGGCTCCTTTCGCTGGTATTTGATGCTCGTAGTAGGTATGAGCTTAGCGGTCTTCTAGCTACTCTCTTGGATAGTGAGAGTGACAAGACTTGAGTTTAGTTGCCGAGGGTAATGTGTGAATACCCGGATGTGTTTCCTGAGGACCTTACTAGTTTGCCACCCCACTGGGAGATTGAGTTCATCATTGACTTAGTGCCAGGAACGGCACCAATTTCTATGGCGCTGTCTAGATTTGCACCTGCGGAGTTGCATGAGTTGAAGATTCAACTCCAAGAGCTTCTAGACAAGGGCTTCATTCACCCTAGTACGTCACCTTGGGGAGGAAGAAGGATGGGTCATTGCAGTTGTGTATTGACTACTGCAAATTGAATCGAGTTACTGTCAAGAACAAATACCCTTTACTCAGAATAGATGACTTGTTTGATCAACTTCGAGGGCCTTGTTTTTTTTCGAAGATAGACTTGAGGTCGGGATACCATTAGTTGAGAGTCCAAGAGGAGGACATCCAGAAAACGGCCTTTCGTACGCATTACGGCCACTATGAGTTCGTTGTAATGCCATTTGGGTTGACTAATGCACCGGCTTCCTTCATAGATTTAATGAACTAAATTTTTAGGGAATACTTGGACCGTTTTGTGGTCGTCTTCGTAGACGACATCTTAATTTATTTGACTTCCGAGGAGAAACACGAGTCTCACTTGAGGGTAGTGCTTGACTTTCTTAGGGAGCATCATTTGTATGCCAAATTTGAGAAGTGTGAGTTTTGGCTCACCGAGGTGAAGTTTTTGGGTCATGTGGTGTCAAGGGAAGGGGTAACTATAGATTCTTCGAAGATAGATTCCGTGTAAGATTGGGAACAACCTAAGAATGTTTTTGAGATCCGGAGCTTCTTGGGATTGGCGGGGTACTATCGGCGTTTTGTGAGGGATTTCTCTAGACTAGCCGCGCCTTTGACTAGGTTGACTAGAAAGGGGGTTAAGTTTGTATGGAGTGAGGCTTGTGAAAAATCCTTCCAAGAGCTTAAAACTAGATTGACTACGGCACTGGTGTTGATCATTCCGGAGAGGGGTTTGGGTTACACCATCTATTGTGATGCATCTCGGGATGGGCTTGGTTATGTTTTGATGCAAGAGGGAAATGTTGTAACGTATGGTTCATGTCAGTTGAAAATTCATGAGAAGAATTACCCAACCCACGACTTAGAGTTAGCTGCGGTAGTTTTTGCCTTGAAGATTTGGAGGCATTACTTGTACGGTGAGAAATTTGAAGTTTTCTCCGACCATAAGAGCTTGAAATATTTGTTTTCCCAAAAGGATTTGAATTTGCGTCAACGAAGGTGGATGAAATTTTTGGAAGACTACGATTTTGAATTACACTATCACCCGGGGAAGGCCAATGTAGTGGTCGATGCCTTAAGTCGAAAAACCGTGAGTAGTTTGGCGAGTGTGGCCATTCAGGAGTGGGCATGTTGAGTGAAGTCAGCAAGTTTGAATTGCAATTGAATGAGTTCGAAGGGGGTGCAACATTGTTTACCTTGAGTGCTCAACCTATCTTGATTAGTAGAGTTGTAGAGGCGCAACAAGGAGACCGTGAAATAGAGTTGATTCGTGATAGAATCTTCAATAGGAAGGAAGAGAAGGGTTTGAACGTCCACTCGGATCAGAGTGTACGTTACCTAGATCGTCTGTTTGTGCCTGAATCTTGTAGAGAGGAAGTGCTTTGGAAGTTCCACCATTCATACCTTGCGGTACATCCGAGAGGCACAAAATGTATCGAGACCTTAACCGTCAGTTTTGGTAGAGGGGTATGAAGCGGGATGTCGCATCCTTTGTGTCCAAGTGCCTTGTCAACTAGTGAAGGCCCAACACCAGAGACCAACGGGCTTGTTACAACCCTTATCTATAGCCAAGTGGAAGTGGGAGCATGTCACCGTGGACTTCGTAGTTGGGCTTCCTAGAACACAGCCGGGCAACAATGCCATTTGGGTAATTGTTGATAGGTTGACTAAGTCCACACATTTCATTCCAATGCGTACTAGTGACTCAGTTGAACATTTGGCAGAATTGTATGTTAGAGAGATAGTTCGGCTTCATGGGGTACCAGTAACCATTGTGTCAGATAGGGATCCTCGTTTTACCGCGCCGGTTGTGGCAAGGCCTTCAAGAGGCATTGGGAACTAGGTTGACTTTTAGTACCACTTATCACCCTCAAACCGATGGATAGTCAAAGTGTACCATTCAGATTTTGCAAGATATGCTTAGAGTTTATGTCCTAGATTTCAAGGGGTCTTGGGAGAGGTACTTACTGTTGATTGAATTCGCCTACAACAATAGTTATCAGGCTAGTATCGAGATGGCACCGTATAAGGCCTTGTATGGCCGCCCTTGTAGATCACCAGTTTGTTGGGCCGAGGTGAGGGATGCACCGTTGTTGGGTCCGGAGATTGTTAGGGAGACAACCGAGAAAGTTGCTCTCATTCGGAAGAGGTTAGCTACGGCCCAAAGCCGATAGAAAAGTTACGCCGATAAGAGGAGACAGCCTTTGTCCTTTGAAGTGAGTGATCATGTTTTCCTTAAGATTTCACCTAGGAGGGGGTTTAATAAGGTTTGGCAAGAGTGGTAAGTTATCTCCACGTTTTATTGGGCCTTTCGAGATATTGGAGAGAATTGGGGAAGTGGCCTATTGGTTAGCTTTACCGCCACAACATTCGGGGGTTCACAACGTGTTCCATGTGTCAATGCTTAGGAAATACGAACCCGACCCTTCTCATGTGTTAGATTGGGTTGATTTGGAGGTAGACGAGGATGCCTCCTACAAAGAGCGATCGGTTCAAATTTTAGATACACGAGAGCAAGTGTTACGGGGCAAGACTATACCACTAGTGAAGGTGTATTGGAGACACCATGGGGTTGAGGAAGCGACTTGGGAACGGGAAGCGAAAGTTCGCTCCAAGTATCCAGAATTATTTGAAAATGCTTAGATGTTTATTTTAGATTATGATGTTCCATTGTATTGAAGGGAGAGGTGTTAGATTGTTAATTGTAGGTTGTCGTATGTGTCGTTAATCTAAGCTTGAGATGGTGAAAGAAAGATATTTTGCCATGAATGTTTTATTCCGAATGCTTCATATGAGAAATTACTATTTTGAAGAATGATGATAAAGAGCATAATACTTTGTTATAGATGTTTCATTTCATTCTAGCTTGAGCAATTGTGTTTTGATGAGAAAATGATAAGAAGAATGCTAAATGTTGGTTGAACATAAATGTTGTAATTTGCTGATGTTGTTGAAATAACTATTGTTGCTAGAACGCTTTTGTTTAGTGAGTTTATTCGAATTTCGGGACGAAATTTCCTATGGTGAGGAGGTTGTGATGACTGGCCTTCTTTTTCCCTTTTCTTCTTTCTTCCTTCGCTTCGTTCTCTTTTTATTCTCGTTGAATTGAAATGTCCGGAAATGGTTTCCTAATTCTTATTTCTTTCGGTGTTGAATTTCGGTCATTCCGGAGGGTGCACGGGTGAATCTGGGGTGCCTGGGAGCGAAGTTGAAGTTTTGGGCTGCTGGGCAAGGGCCGCACGTACGGGGCCCTAGGCCACACATGCGGAATTGGGCCGCTCGAGTGGTGGGAGGGGCTGCTTGAGCGGTGAAGCTTGACACCCAAAATTTTGCATACTGTCTAGGATGCACGAGCGAAGAAAGTGGGCCGCACGAGCGGTCAAGGTGGGCCGCTCGAGCGGTGGGAAAGGCCGCACGAGCGGCCAACTGGCAGTCCGAAACTCTATTTTTTGTATCTTTTTGGTCCGAATATATCACCCATTATACACATCTCTCTCTCACTCTAAACCCTATTTTTCTCCCTCTTCTCTCTAGAAAACTTCCTCAAACATCACAACTTTTTATTTTGCAAATTTTTTAGGTCAAGATCTTCATCTTCTCTCTCAAGATCTTGAAGATCCAAAGTTAGGGCTTCATTTGGGTAGAGGAAAATCCAAGGCTATCACATATTCTAACTCTAGGGTTTCATCTTGTTCTTCATCAAGCTTGAGTTAGGGTTTTCCTTTGAGTTATATGTATGTTTATGCAAGTTTTGGTTGAGTTTTGGTGAGCTCCTCCATGTATTTCGAAAATGGGGATTAGGGCTCAAGAGATTGGTGACTTTTGTTGAAGAAAAACTCATCTTACCTCTTTTAAAAGGGATTTGTGAAATGTTGAGTCATAAGTGTTGAGATTGAGATGTGTTATGGGATTTTTTTTTTTTTTTAAAGAGATGGAAAATGTTAGGATTTTGTGAAAAACCTAGAAAATTTGGGGCCTTTTGAAAACACGAAAAATTCATAGAATAAACTTCCTTTCTTTAGTTAATGGGTGAGTGAGTGTGGGTTTCACAATGTAGTAGAAAAAGAAAAGTTGATAATCCTCTTGATGTAGAGAGTAGAGGACTTATTTTCAAAACTATTGCTAGGAGCATGAAAATATATATTTTGTGAGATGATAGTTGTTGAGTACCATAGATTGGAGAATTGAAATCTTGAAAGTTGATATTAAAAATTTCTTATTGTCTTGGAATGAATAGAATGCCAAGAATTATACATGATGAGAAATTATTGCTATGTTGATAGTTTTGGTAGTGCATGTGAATATTTTATGCGATGGCATTGGCGGAAAGAGAATGAAAAGAATGTTATGAGATATTAATTGTTGCATCATATCCGCATATAAACTTTTGTCATTTTTGCACCTCTTGGCATGAATTAGAAAAATGTTTACTTTTGAAAGAAAATGGTATTGTAATGAGAACTATGAGAATGTTAAAGGGGTAAATACGTGGTAAGTTCGGATAAGGGGTGTAGTTGTACTTGATAAGTTGGCCTGAGTGTCCTTGGTGAAAGACCAGAAAACTGCGCGAATTGGTGTCGAGCCTTCTGGTTAATACCGATAAAAATGAGAATTTGGTAGTACTCGTAGAGTCTACTTGCTGACACCAGCTTAGGGATTACCAGTGTTGTATTTACCGCCCCCTCATGATTTAAGAGTAGAAGTTTGGAAATTGACGAGATTGTAAAATGTTAATTAAAAGCATGGTGATTTTCAAGAAAAGCATGACATGAGATTACCTTTAAATGGCATGGCATAACATATTCATTTACATTAAATGTTGTGAATCTTGCATAAATGTACATGCTTTGCTAAGGATTCTCTACTGGGTTTTATGCTCACCGCTATGGGTTTTGGTGCAAGTAAAGATGTGGTGATTCCGCTGAATTGAAGGTGTGGAATTGTTGTGAAGAGTAATACTCTTTTTGTTGTTGTGATTAAATTTCTAGCCAAGGGCTATTTTTGTATGGGTCCGAGAGACCACTTTTGTGTAATCGAGCTTAAGCCCTGGAAGTTGTAGCCCATAAGGGGCATTTCATTTATTTTAGAACTTCATGTTTCACATGCTATAGATTCATGTGTAATCTTACCTATGAATGTATAATTTGCATGTGGAATCTTTTGTATGAACCATGGAGATTAAGGATGAAAGAATTGGAGAATGGATATGTTTAATTAGTAAATGTGGCTTGGTGTAGCATATCGTTGTAGTTAATTTTTGGGGCGTGACAATGTCTTTCTCCCTTTTATTTACTCACTTATGATGGTTAGCTTAGAGCATTATGTTTGAATTAGCATTTTCTCATGTTTGCATCCACTTGTATTGCATTCATAAAGGTCGGTTCATCAGTCTAACAAAGCATTGTTATTGCTTAAATTCTTTGAATACGCACTTAACCTGCATGTTATCAAATTGATTCATATGTCATGTTAGTAGCTAACTCTATTAATTTCATATTGTATGCGTTGCATTAGTTATTTTTGCATCCGTAGGATCATGCATTTTTTTCTAACTCTTTTGTTTCTTTTTGGTTTGCCCGGGAGTACTAGGTGAGCACTTTTTGGTTGAACATATTGCATGAGTATGATTGTTAACATATTTAGCTTGATTCCATGAGACTAAATACTTAATTGAAATACCTCTTGAATGCCTGTGGATGAAGGATAGTTGCCTGAATTGGGATAAATTGATGGATGTATATATGAGATCACTTTTTCAAACAAACATGAAATCAAATGCTCCAATTTTTGCAAATTAGTTTATACTTGTGTGTGCATCACACAGTAAAGTTAGCCTAATAATTGGAACAAGAGCATATAATGTAAATAAGAATCACATCATGATTAGCAGAGGCCGATCTTTGATCGGGCGAGCGAGAGTGCTTAATTCATGACCTTCCCCTCTCGTACCTAAGTTCCCAAGCCGAGACACTCTTGGTGATGACGGACACGTGGCCTTTGGCACGAGTCTCGAGTTTCATAAATTTCTCAAAAATATTTAGGTGGCGACTCTGTATCTGGAAAAACAATCCATTTTTAGCATTTTGATTCAAAATCGATTTTCCAAAAGATTTGCCGGATTTGGACTTTTTTGTGTTTTTTATTTCATATTGCACTTGTGGAATCAGATTCAAAACCATGGGAGTCCGAACTGTAGGGCTTCTCGTCTTCCGAAAGGAGCACAAAAAGTCGAGCCACAGAACCCCATAGAGTCATGAATACAGTCTTTTCTCTATCCTCGGGTGCCATCAAAATTTGGTTGTACTTAGAAAACCCATCCATAAATGAGAGCAAGGCATGGCCAGCAGCGAAATCCACTAATTCATCGATGTGTGGTAGCGGGAAGTCATCCTTCGGACTAGCTCTGTTCACGTCTCGAAAGTTAACACAGACCCTAATTCTGCCATCCTTCTTCGGCACTGGGACGATATTGGCCAACCAAGTCAGGTACACAGATACTAACAAGGAACTTGTCTCGATCTGCTTGATGACCTTTTCCTTGATTTTCAGTGCCCAATCTGGACGAATTCTACGCAGTTTCTACTTGACTAGTGGGCCTCAAGGTCAAGAGGGATCCAGTGTTGTACAATCTCAAGATCGATTCCAGGCATGTCTTCGTAGGACCATGTGAAAACATCTTTGAAATCTTTTAATAAAACCATTAAACACTCGCGTTCCTCTGAAGACAACGTGGACCCAATTTGAACCATGCATGGATCCTTCTCACTACCCACATTAATGGCAGTGATTTCATCAAAACAGGGCTTAGCATACCTCTCCTTCTCTCAATTAATCAAGTTTTTCAAAGCCAGAGAAATTTTTTCCTTTTCGTTTTCATTAAAATTCTGAAAATCTTAGTCAATGCAATAAACCAGTAACCTAGAGAAGTACACAGAATCTGCTGAGTTCTCGTTCAAAAGTTCTGACTCTTCAGTTACAGACTCAAAAGAAAAGATGAATGAAGACCTAGATAGGACTTTGGTATCCGAGTTACCACTCCTAAAAATACCAGACTTAGACTTAGAAGAACTCGAATCTGATCCCGACTCCACAGACTTAGTGGAATCAGATTCTGGCTCATCACCTGATTCAGAATTGGAAATAAAGCCTTTCTCCAGCTGCCAAGTAAGACATGGTGCCCTCGATGCATCCAGAATGCCACTGGTTGGGTCCACACCTGATTCTTCCCCGATCATGGAGACAGTAAAGTTATCCCCCAAGTTCTCCAGGTCAATCGCGGGACCTGTCAGGAGACTGGCCAGTGCTGCCCCTACTCTAGGTTCCCTGTTGTCTGAGTCCTCTTCCGTACCTTGGCTAGCTTTGATGATTGGTTTAGCCATTTCCTCATCACTGTCCTGCAGCTATAGATCAAAGAAAATCTCGAATCTGGGGACACATTCTTTCAAGGGATTTACACATGGCTTAGGAAAACCATAAAAAAGGAAATCCTTTCATTCCCGAACAAAACGACCATTCAATGTCCCCTGGATTGGCCTGTGGACGAGCTCATAAGGTTTTCCAGCTTTCTTGGCCTTGGTTATGCCCTTCATTTTTTCCTCTTTCTGATCCAGTCCTTTCTAGTGGGCACATAGCCCAGTCCAAAGGCATGAGGGTTGTATGGCACCTTCGCCAGTGCTGCAACACCTTTCCGCCCACTTCTTCCAAGTCCCATTCCTAGAACATGCCGTAGTTTATTTATGAAATATATGGACTGGGCACAGACGTACATGCCTTCGTCCGTGGCCAGAATAGTCTGCACTACTTGGGCTTCCGCTAGAGTGAATCCTGAGAGAAATACGTCTTCATCACCGTGGTTGATCTCTAGCACTGGTGTAGTTACCTCTGGTGGTGGGTGGATGGATGAGTTCTCAAAAACAGTGGCTACTCCTTCCTTATGAGGATACTTCAACATCTAATAAAGGGTGGAGGAGACAGCTTTCATGTGATGTAACCAAGGCCTTCCTAACAGCAAGTTAAAGGTAGCCGGTATATCCAGGATGTGAAACTCAATCTCTTGCTCTGACGGGCCAACATGGACTCTCTCTTTTACAGTATCCATGACCTCTCTGCTTGTATTATCATACGCCCATATCACCTGGGCCGTGGGAATGAAGTCCGCCGATTTGAGGCCAATTGCATAAACGGTACGGGAATGAGAGACATTAATGGCATAATTGGTATCTACCAACACCACTGGTACCTACTTCTCCCTACATTCCACAGGGATGTACAATGGTTTGTTGTGGGCCGAGCCTTTCGGCGGCAACTCTTTGTCAGAGAAAGTGAACAGCGATTTGGCATCACCCGGAAAGACCAAGCCCACAAGTTGCTCAGGTGTAATATTAATGGATAATTTATCCTTGTCCATTGCCGACAATACTGCCTGTCGACGCACCCATAAGGCCATGAGGAGCCCCAGATAGAGATATCAACTTGGATTTTCTTGAGCTGTTTCAACACCGATTCCTCCTCCAGTTGCTTCTCTTTCTGTTTCTCGGCCTCCTTATCTTTTCCAGACGTCTCTACTTGATCCAAGTGCGGCGGCTTAAAGTACCGTCCACGTGTCTGATGGTCTATCTCCTCTACATACCATGTATCATCGGGAATGCAATCCCTCTAGTTTTTGTCAGTATAGGCCAGATGTTGATCATTGTCGTCCCGCCACTCGCTCTCAACGACCAACAGACAGTTGTCCGACTCCACTTGAATCATCTTCACAACATAAGTGTCCTCAACAGGGTGCGACGTGATTACGATTCCCCGGTTGTCTTCAATTCTTTCTTGTTCAAACTGCCTCAATGCAGCTTCTTATTTAGCATCTGTAGTGTTCACAACTCTCATTTCTTGACTTGGGTTTCCTATCCATATGCCCTCCGGCAGTTTCCCTTTCTCACCAACCTTTCCGGCCACTGCAGTTACCTCTGCTTCCTTTCCTTTTGGTTTCATCCCAGTTTCTTCTTTCTTGTCTGGCACATCACTCAACCATCCGATGTTATCAGTTGTTTCATTCAGGTCAAACCACCTAATTTGTACATCTCCTTGGTCATGCTCATCAAAAAACCACAGGTTGTTTAAATCCTCTTCGAGGTCTGCCAAATCATCCAACCCTTGGCTCAAGCCATTCTCCCTGACCACATTGATGTCTACCAAGATTGGTAGCACCAATTCAGGCTTGGTTTGACTAGTCAGCATAATATAGCAAGTCGGGTCATACCCCCTCTCAGATAAGTCCCCAGGACACTCCGGCAGTAGACTAGTACTTTCCTCCAAGGTCAACCTCCCTCCTATTGCAAGTACCATCACCATAGGCTCTAGTTAAGGTTTGGACGTGTCCATCATGCATAGATCTGCGCCTTCAAGAATGACAATGTTGGTTTTGGTAGGTGGGAGGGAGTAATATATGTGCTGGGGTCATAAGAGGCGGTCAGTGTATGGATAAGGTTAAAGTTTCGAGGTGGCGAGACTTGATTATGAGTTGAGAGTGGGTTGGTAGTTACATTTGGTTTCTAAAAGGGAGCGATCACCTTGCTGTCAATGAGATCCTGAATCTCATACTGCAATCGGAAGCACTGATTGGTATCATGACTATGCTACCAGTGAAAAGCAAAGTATTTTGTGGGGTTATGCTTAGGTGGAAGATGGTCAGGAAGTGGGCGAGGTTCTAAGGGTTTTAAGTGCCCTTTCTTGACTAGCACTTGTAGGGCTTTGGACAGGGTCATGTGTTGTTAGTTAAAAGTCCTACCCTGAGGTCGGGTGGGATTGGATGATGTTTGTGAGCCTCTGTTGGTGAAGGGGTCGGCGGTCTTGGTTATGGTGATGACAATACTTACATTTGATGGCCTCGCAGCTGTGCTACCACTGGCAGCATTGGAATTACGAACAAATGGTCTTTTTGCTGGCTCATTCTCATTTGTAATAAGCCCTTGCTTCATGGCATCCTCGATTTGCACTCCCATTTTATGAAGTTCTATAAATGTAAATAACGGGAGCACAATCATTTTCTACAACAACTTGTCATGCAGATTCTGGACAAGCATTCGTATCTGGTCCTTTTCTAAAGATCGAGTAGTCATTATCGAGACTTTAGCCTTCCACCTTGTCACAAACTCAGAGAAACCTTCTTTTGGCTCTTGACAAGTCTCCTCAAGATCATGGGTTGTGACCTCGATTTAAGTGTTGTAAGAGTACTGAGCCATGAAGGACTCGACTAATTCGCCTCAATTCTGTTTCACTGAATCTTCCAGCTTGGCGTTCTAGATGGCCGTTATACCCAAAATAATCCGACCAAAAAGAGATAGTTTCTGCAACCTAGTCAAACCCATTGGCCGCAAGATGTTTGAAAACAGCCGTAAGTGAACCATTGGATCCCCGAATCCATCAAAACGGTCAATGTACGACATCTTGAACCGATCTGGCAGTGTCACAGCCGTGTCAGTATACCCATCCTCAATATTAGGGATGGTCTTGACTCCCTGGGATTTCTTAAACATCTTTTTCAGCTTGCTCAGTTTTAATGTTGTGGGGTCCACTTCGAACTCGAAGGGAGAATCCGATGCATTGATAGGCGTGGGTGCCTTGGATAGTTACGGTAGAATCGGAGGCGGAGCTAGCCCCGTTGGGATGTCTGTATCTTCTTGAGCATTCTGGACGGTTGCCGTCTCCTCAGGTATTGGGACTCTTGCTGGGGGAGGAACCTGGTGTGAAGTAGATGCTCCGGTTTGCTGCTGTAACCGGGTAATTAACTCTGCCTGTTGGGCCATAACAATGGCTTGCTGTTTGGCGAATTTTGCTTGGCGAACAGTGTCCTCTTGCATGGCTTTCATGCTTTCCTGGAGTTGGCGCACCATATCTTCCATCCTTAACATACTACCCTGGTTTATCTGAACCGCCGGTGTATCTGCCTTTGTAGTAGACTCGGGAATTTCAACCTGACTGTTCACAGACCACTGATCTGGCAATCCTAGTACCGATACACTGCGTCTTCTTGAACTCCGTCTAACAACCGGGGGTAAGGAGTAAAACACTGGTTGTCCGTCTACCAGATCCTCAGATCGATGGAGTCAGCAGCCTCTAGTCTAGAGTGCTTGGGGAATATCTACTGGGTCAGAAGCAATCGTGCTAAACTACCTAGCAAGAAGATAAACAAAGCAATAAGGAAATAAATAACTAGACAAACGGGCAGCACAACAGCGTAAAATAAATACACACAACACATAGTCGGGTATCACAACACACAGTTGATAAGCTGAATACACTGTTCCTCAACACTGATTATTGTCCCCGAATCACTGTTCCCAAAACTGAACCTGATACCCACAAATAATTGATTCTCAAATACTAAACTGGCGCCCGCAGGCCTGATGCCCAAACTTGCAAACTGATACACGCATTCCTGTAGAGACACACTCTAAAGCACATAGCAGATAAGTGAGAGCCAAAACACCCCTATGTTGGGGTAGGGTTTCCCTGTCCTATTTTGTCAGGAACTAGGGTTCCGCTATGCACGCAGCGGTTTCGAGTGATATATATGCTAGGATCGTAAGACACGATCCCAGTCTGGACGAAATTGATTCTTTTGGGAGGTGGAGCTTGTTGGTGCGGTAGGAGAGGGTTTGTCGTGACATTGGGTTTTTCGGGAGGCACAATCACCCCATTATC
>NW_021027386.1:1245552-1265436 GCF_004153795.1 Camellia sinensis | reverse complement strand
TGGCCTCCCACCCTTCTATGGCCTTCCTGGTGATGAAACAGAGGTACCTGCCAAAAATGAACAGAACCGACCCTCAGGCACCGAAATGCCACTCTAATGAGACATGGCAAAGACATGGAATATGACATGCAAATATGCAAAAAACAGTAGCAAAATGAGGGGGAAAACAGCCCCGAAACAAGGCGAAATGACACCCGATGCATGGAATTTCTCCCGAAATGCAAAACTAGATACATGAGATGGCTTATAGCTATACAAAGCATGCATAATTGGTACATGGAATGAAAAGAAAGAAGCAAGGAAGCCTCAAAATAAGCATTTTTACAGTTCAAAGCATGGCCAAATAGCAAACACAAATAGGGCAAAAATAGCATGCAAAAATGGCCCTAAATATGAGATAATGAAGCAACTTACAGCTGCTGACTCCAAATAGATTAGGGCCCTTCAACAAAGTTGAAGAGGGGCCAAAAACATGATCTTTTACATTTTATGGAAAACCACAAAAATCAGCACAGGTATGACTAAATTCTCATGCAAGAAATGGGCCAAAAGATGGCCAAAGAAGCAAGTAGTGGTTTCTGGCCTTAAACACAAAGGGGCTCTTCAACAACATTGAAGAGGGGCCAAAAATAAAGCATTTTACAGTTGAGGGCCGGACCCAAAACAGTATGCAAATATGTCAAAAATCTATGCCAAAATGAGGTCCAAAAGAGAGATATAACATGAAGTGTATAAAATATGCCTCAAACCATGAAAGGCCCTTAATGAAACATGAAGAATGGGCCAAACTACGACTATTTTTAGTTCTGTAAAATGACCAAAAACAGAAGTACAATGGGCTGCCAAATCATGCAAGAAAAGGGGACCAAAGAGGGATATAACATGAAGTGGCAGATGGAGGTCTCAAACAGTGATGAGCCCTTCTTCAATGTTGAAGAGGGGCTCAAAATAATCCTATCTACAGTTTACATCATGCTCCAAAAAAGATCACACATAGGCGAAAAATACTACGCAAGATAACGGTATTTAAGAAGGACATTGAAGCAAGTGCAATATGGGGGGCTCAAACAGTGTTGAGCCCTTAAGAAAAAGTGAAAAAGAGCTCAAAATAAGGCCACTTTCAGTTAGGGCCGGAGCTCAAAACAGCAAGAATATATGGCTTATAAATGACACAAGATATGGACCGAAAGGAGGGAAATGCTACTCACCCTTGAAGACAAGTCTTGGATGCTTCTTGGCTTGAGTTTGTAGCACCCTTAGGCCTAGGAGAACACCGTCAAACTGCTGGAGTGGAGTAGTGGTGGTGATGCTAGGTGGTGATGAAGAAAAGGTGGTAGAACTTGGTTGTTTTTGCTTGAAAGAGATAGATGGAGGGAGATGTGTGTATGCAAGGCTTCAAGGTAATTTCTTCCAACCCTTATTACAATATTGATGGTTATATGGACAAAAAGGAGGGAGCAAAGGGAGGGGAAGAGTGGGAAAAAGGACCAAGTTCCTTTTCCCAAAAGATATTTCCCCCGGATACAGATATTTTGGGGGAAAAAAGTGCATAGCTGTAAAGTGCACACAGTGAGGAACAAGGCGGGCCACTTTTTGGAGCTGCAGGTGGCCGGCCGGCCACCCCCCCTAGCCGGCCGGCCAAGGGTCAAAAGGGTCAAGGTGAATTAGTGGCCGGCCACCACAAATAGCTATCCTCCCAGGTCCCCTCATCACAACCCTGTAGTTCAAAATTGCAAACTGTAAAACAAGAGAGAGAATAGGCCATTTTTAGGAGGGGTTCAAAAGGGTCAAGCAACATTAGTGGCCGGCCACCAACTTTTAGGGTCCTCCCATGTGTGTACATCACAAATATGTGGTTAAAAGTTCAAGAAAATGGCCCAAGGGTGTTCAACATTGGCTTGGAATTGAGAAAAACAGGCGTCGGAGGGCGCCGAAGGATATATAACTGGTTGCTGAAACAATTGCTGGCCTCCCACCCTTCTACGGCCTTCCTGGTGATGAAACAGAGGTACCTGCCAAAAATGAACGGAAACCGATGCAAAACGAATGTTCGGGGGCCAGAACACGCAGTTCGGGGCCCCGAAAACTGCCTGTTTAAACACCGAAAGTGGTATTCGACCACGAAGTGGGTCTCTCAGACCTCAGTGTCCCTGAAAAGGGAGTAAATAAGAAGTACGCCAAAAACCGAAGCAATAGGAGATGGTTAAGCGGTCTCGAACCGAGGCACACGGCCTGACGGCTCTGAAAATCGGGAACCGGGCTCCGAAATGGACAAAATGGCCTACAGCCACAAAACGTAGCCTACGGCCACTGAGAGATGATCTACGAGGCCTCTCCCTCCCTTCGTGAAGAGAAAACAGAGAAAATCGAGCTTGGTTCGCAAACCGAGGCAAAGCATGAAAGGGTCCGGAAGTCCGGAGGCAAGGCTCGCAGCCGAGACTCTGAAACTTCTGAACGAGCACAATATACAACATCACCAAGCGCTCAATCGGTGACGTCTGAGTCTTAAGGTCGGTCAAAAATGGAGTGTCTACAAGGTCAAAGGAGGGGTAGGCTCAATTTGTAAACCGCCAATCGATGCAAACTCATTGCATGATGGGTTAGGAATTGAGGGATACAATTTCAATAAATGCACAAGGAAAGACTCATGAACCTCCTCACTATCATGATATTGATCAAGGGAAGTGATTGACATTGACCCTTGAACCGTTTTCAACACTAACAAGTATGAAATCACTCAAGACTCAATGGGTTCAATGAATATCCGATTTAACCCAAACCATTTTATTATCTTGCTCCATTTTATTCCAAATTTAATTACCTCTTTTAATTACCTTTCTATTCCTTAATTCATTTAGTCCGAAAATGGCCATTAGGTTCACTAATGAAGAGAAGTGTCGAACCAAAGGTTGTTTTGGGCATGAGAGAGATGTCATGTCATTGGTGATGAACTTTCGAATAGATTAAATCATTAAGCACAACAATCTCAATCTCAAGCTTAAACAAACAATCGGTTTGAAACGACTCTCAAAGCAAAGGAAAAGCCAAGAAATGAGAGAGGTGCATAGGTGTTTAGGGATGATCACAAGTATGGGAAGCACTAAATAAATGATATCAACTCAAATAGGTTGGTGTCTAATGCCTAAGCCACCAAACCTATAAGGACCACTATACTACAAGTATACTACACAAAGCATAAATGAAATAAACACCTCAAAATAGTCCTAAATTAGACTAAAATAGTGCTGGAATTGATGTAAAAAAAGATAAAAGAGTAAGCTAAAATAATGGAGAATTTAAGCTAGTAAACACGCCAAAGGAGGAGTGGCTAGCCCTTCCATTTTTGGGACTTCAAAATCACATTTTTAGCCTCTGGAAAACTTTGAAAAGTAGTGGTAAAAATTTGAAAAAGAAATGGGAAACACAATGGCAAATGCTTAGGAGACAAGGTTCAAAGAAGAGTGGTTAACCCCTCCACCTTTGGTTGCTTTAAACACAAGTTTCAGCCTATAAAAACAGTGTAAAAATAGTTTAAAAACAGCAAGAAAAGATAGGGAAGAAGTAGTGAAGAGATGCTCAAAGTTATACCTCTTGAAGCAAGGCAATTCTTTTGTTAACAAACCCACAAGTTCTTACTCTCAATGGCTGAAATTCGGACTCAATAATCTCAGTAAGGAGAGCTCCAATATTGGTTTAGGAAGTGTTCGAGTAAGGTGTGTGTGTTGCAAGATAGAGATAGAGAGAGAATTTCAAGTTTTGGAGCTTTTGGAAATTCTTGTAACCTAATTTCAAGAGGGTAGGTCATCTATATATAGAAAAACATGTGCATCAGTCGGAAATATCTATATACATATAGCTGGTATCATGCATGAACCTGTGGGAGACAGCTGGCAAAAAATATCTGGTTTTGACACAAGTGGCCGGCAGGCCACTAATAAGGGGTGGTCGTCTACTATTAGTTGCCGGTTGGCCACTGGGTTTGGGACCCTCTGGGGACACTTAGTTGGCTGGCCAAAAACTTGTGAAAAGTGGCCGGTTGTCCACAAAAATCCACTTTCAAGCCCGACTTCAAACGGGCATATCTCCCTCATCCGGACTTGATTTTAGGTCATTCGTGAGTCTAAATTGAAGCCCCGGAAGTCTAATTTCCAATGGTGGTAGCCTAACATCTAAATTCTAAGTGTGAAAAGAGATATGACTATTTTAGTGAATGCTACTCATTTCTATCTTAACGGTTTGATGCCCAACTTTTCTCTCAACTAGTTTTCTTTCCTCCCCTCCTATTCCTTCAACTCCAAACCTATAAATAAGAGGTTTTTAAAAAAAATTCAAAGAGTTCACCTCCCTTCCACTTATTTCCACTTTGTCCTTGCTTGGTTTACCGAAAAGGGTAATATTTTAAATGAAATGTGAATTTTGGAACATCGTAGAAGCATTTGGAAAAATATTTTGGAGAAGAGAGTTTTAAGGTCTAAAATAGTTTTGGTCAAAAATGGAGTGTAAGGTTGGGTTTAAAAGCTCTTCTTGCTGAAGAAATCAAACATTTATACAGCGTCACTTTTCATCATCGAGTGATCAACTTGAGGTGCCCAAATCTTATGGGCGGTCAAAAATGGGGTGTCTACAGTTGCTCCTCTTTGACAGAGCTCAAAGTCATGAAATGATATGAGTGAATGTCAAAGCCTAAAGACGACCCATTTTGACAAGGTCGTAAGACTTGGGCGAACAAACAAAATGCAGATGCAAATGCAACTGGTTGAACCCGAGGGTTACCTACGTATCCCGTTTCAAGGAATCAAACCAGCGTAGTTCAAGGGCAAGATGCAAAATGATACACAATGCAATGTAATAATATAATCAAACCACAAGCAGTGCTTACCACATAAATACAATAAAAGGGATGGCGATGCAAAACAAACTACATTTTATATAGAAAAGAAGTGGGCACGAGCCAAACGACGCCTAAAACAGGCTAAGTTCCTACATCCTTAATACTAGCCTCAGCGCAACATGGATGCTTACACATAACAGAGTCATGTTTCAATATGAAAGGGGTGCGAGCACATGCAAAACTATGTTTTTCGCAGAAAGAGTGCAAGTAATTGTATGGTATGATATAAGTGAGGAATGATCTGTTGGGGAAAGATAATGATCCTAAATGCTGAATGCAACAAGACAAAGTACGAGGCAATGGATGCAATGGATGAAGTGAATAAAAAGGTTCAGGCCGAACCACATCTTACCTAGAAAAGGTATGGATACAAAATAGACCACGTCTAACACAGAAAAGGTGTTGACACCCTCAATACTGGCATCAGTGCAACATGGATACTTACACATGGCAGAACCATGTTTCAACGAGGAAAAAGTATGAGCACATGCCAAACTAAGCTTAACATGGTATGATGTAATGGGTGTAATAGATAGTGTAGTAGATGTATGTGATAGATGCTATATGATATGATAGAGGTAATAGATGTGATGCAAATAACTATGATGGCAGTTGGGAAATCAAAGTACCTTACAAGGGCAATTGGTGATAACTCACTTTCTACTGCTGTGGGTCTTCCTCTTCTTCTTGGTTTGAAGACTTCTTCCTGCATCTTGTGCTTCCAAACAATGGGTACTACTTTTCTCCCTGGCCATGTTTGCAACTTTCCCTATTCTCCAACATGGTGAGAGACTAGGTTGGTTCAGTATCTAGAATTGAGGTGCAAACAAGCTACCTCGACCTATAGGGCTACCATACAGATTTCAAGCCGAGGATATACCCCTGGGTATTCAAACCAGACCTTAGTCTTGGAAATTCCGAGCCTTTGCATTCGAGGCCTCGACTATTCGAACTTTAGTTTCCACCGTCTCAGTAGATCTCTTGGGAACTCACTACAGACACAGCCAGGTGGCTATACCAGATCGATTGAAGTCATTTGGGCACGACAAACACCAAATGAATTGCACCTTTAGAGGATTTAAGATCTCTTAGACCCAGGTGAGTGCACAAGATAGTGTGGGGGAGGTGCACAAAATAGTGCGATGCAAGGCAAAACAGTGCCATACAAGTGCACAAGACAGTGAGATGCAGGGTTGCACAAAATAGTGCGATGTAGGGTGCACAAGATAGTGTGATACAGGGTGCACAAGATAGTGCGATACAAGGTGCACAAGGTAGTGCGGTGTGAGGTGTACAAAATAGTGAGATACAAGGTGAATGCATAAAATAGTGCGATGCGAGGTGCACACAACAGTGCGATACAAGGTGCGTGCACAAAATCGTGCGATGTGAGGTGTACAAAACAGTGCAATACAAAGGATAGATGTATTAATGCACGAAATAGTGCGATGCAAAGTGCACAAAATAGTGCTATCTAGGTTGCAATATAAAATGAATGCACAAAATAATGCTACATAGGAGATGCAAAAAAGTGCTATGTAAGATGCACAAAACAGCGCTATGTAAGATGCACAGAACAGTGTGGCGCAAGGGTAATGAGAAGTACATAAAGTAGCGCATCATGTACCTTATGAGATAAGTGTAGGGCAAGTTGCCACAACTTATTGAAATGTAATTGAAAAAACACTACAGAAGGTAACTCAATGAAGCAAGATCAATCAATCACGCAGTTCAAATCAACCAGAATGTATGAGCATACATGCACAATCCAAAGAACATGTATTAATCAGAGGGAAGATGGCAATCCCAAGAGAGTTTTGAAAATGGTCAGAGACAACTTTCAAAAGTTGAATCATATCAGAATCATCATGGGGGTAAACTACCCTAATCTAGGGGAAAATGCCTGACCAATGGCTCTGAGCGGATTGAGAGAAAAGTTAGGTTCATGCCCCTTATTCAATTGATGACCCGATCAGATGCACTGAAAATTGCCCTTAGTGTCCAATCATTGGCCACTGGTTGGGTTCATGCACTTTGTTCGATGGATGGCCCAATCAGATGTACTGAAAAATGCCCTTAGTGTCCAGTCATTGGCCACTGGTTGGGTTCATGCACTTTGTTCGATGGATGGCCCAATCAGATGTACTGAAAAATGCCTCTAGTGTCCAGTCACTGGCCACATTTTTCAACATTATGCAAGCATGTGTGATGGGGATCATCAGATCCTATAACGGTTGCCAACCAATCAGACTGATGCTTCTCTTCTGTCCCAGCATGTTGAGAATCTACTCCATTTTCCCCCAAAGTAGTAACGGATTCCTCGCATACACTTTGCAGTGATCATGAACGCGATGCCCCTTGTATGGGTACTCTCAGTTCATTTATGAATTCCACACATGGACTTGTTTTTGAATTTGGAGCGAACATTCGTGTATGGAATTTTGGCGATGCCACTCTATTAGACTTGAGCGACAGACATGTTATGGTGACTTGATGGAGAGCACTTTTAAGCAACAAACACGTTATGGTGACTCGATGAAGAGCACTTTTGAGTGACAGACACGTTATGGTGACTTGATGAAGAGCACGAACTGAGACAAACACCAAGCACGACACAACAAAACTCACAACTGACCCAAAAGCAGAAAAAGACTTAAGGTAATTGATCATTCATAGTGCCCCTAGTATTACTTATGTTCCTTTTAGAACTCAATTTCGCAAAACCCAAGTTTTGATTTATTTTTTGTTGCTCAAGTTAGAGATTCAACTGATAAGTTCAAGAATTGAAATTTTTTCCATTTGTTGATTCAAGCTAGTGCTTCCTTTACCCAACGCAGGTATGATATGCGCAGTAGTCGGTGTAGCTTATGGATTGCTATGAAGCTGACGACATGAATTGGGCCAGATGATTGGGTCGAGATGGATGAAATGGATATGGTTGAGATCGAACCTCAGGATGAAGTTTTCTACGTATCCCAAGAATGGGAATCAGGTCAACGTAGTTCATGGCTAAGGTTCACTCAAGTTTTGACACTCTCCTTTTGCGCTCTAACTTTTGCCAAAGTTGTCCCTTTGGGATTTTCAACCTTGCGAGCTCTATTTATTTGGTTTCTCATTTTTCATGTTCTAATTTTTGCCTAGGTTGCCCTTTCAGGTTTTCGGCCTAGCAAGCCTTTCAAGGATAGCATTATAACATTTGCGGTGAATTTGATCAATAGTCATCCTTGCCCTGACACAGGATTGGCTTCACCTTTATTTGAGTTTGGTTCTTCATTCTCTTATGCATGTCTTCTTCTTTTCTTTTGCTCCATTTTCAGAGTTACTTCTTCTTGCAATGTGGTACTTCCTCGCATTAACTTCCCCGAATTCAGACAACAGTTCCCTTCCTCACAGTTGATTGGACTTCATTCCAATGAATACCCAAGTAAAATAAGAAGAAGCACTCACAATTTTTTTTTTTTTTGGAATTATTATTAGGGTAAATTAGATTTGTCTCCCTTGAGATTTGAGAAAATTATAGTTAGTCTCACACTTAAGATATATTTACACTGATCATTTTTTTTAGTACGGCTAAACCAATTAAAACTAATGCGGATAGTGGATGGATATTGAAATAAAAAAAAAAAATGTAGATATATATTTTAATAGATAAGAGATGATAACATTATTTTTTTATTTATTCGATTAACTAATTATTAGTAAAAAAAGAACGGTTATATAAATTAAAACCTTAAGAGATATTAATATAATTATATCAAAAATATAAAATTAATTATATTTTTTTAAATCTTAGGGGACTTGAGTGCAATTTACCTTTATTGTTATTATTATATTTATTTATTTTGTAAAATAAATATTTGGGTCAATAACGATGGCTGATGTTTCAAATGTACATAGGCCCACTACACCTTTTAAAGTCTTTTTTCTCTTCGGTTTTGCACTTTAGCGCTTGTGGTCATATGACATTATCATGAGCAAGGATTTAGAGCGATTTTT
Source organism: Camellia sinensis (assembly GCF_004153795.1). Taxonomy (NCBI): domain Eukaryota; kingdom Viridiplantae; phylum Streptophyta; class Magnoliopsida; order Ericales; family Theaceae; genus Camellia; species Camellia sinensis. The sequence continues at coordinate 1,256,549 of NW_021027386.1, read as the reverse complement.
TTTAAAAATTTTTTAGAGTGTTTTATTGTATGGTTGAAATTTATTGGCAAGTCACATCAATTTTTCTGATGTGACTTACCAGTAGAGAGAATTTTTTTAAAAATTTTTTAGAGTGTTTTATTGTATGGTTGAAATTTATTGGCAAGTCACATCAATTTTTCTGATGTGACTTACCAGTAAATCTCAACCACACAATATAGTACTCTAGAAAACTTTAGAAAAATTTCACTCTAGAGGATCCTTGGTGCATTGTCATACTTATTAACTCGTTGAAATTTCTATGGATATGATTAGTTTGTGTGCTGAGAAATTATTTTAAAAATAATTTTTTAAAGGGAGTTTAGAAAATTTAAAATTTATTTGGTTGTATATTTTAAAAATAGTTTAAAAATTTTGGAGTTTTAGAGTTTGATATTATTTGATATTTTTTTGTGATTCAATAAATAGGTATGAGAGAAAAAGTGATTAAAAAAGAGAGAGAGAAGAAAGAGAAAGTGGTTGATTGATGTGTATTAGAGACAAAAATAATTTTGATTTTTTTTTTTAACTAAACATATTTTAAAAAATTTTTCAAACCAAAAATGTCCAATGAGTTCTGCTATTTTAATTGAAAGTATCGACAATAGTCACATTTTTCTATATAAGCAATTATATATATATATTTTGTATTAAATTTTTATAGTAATAATGTTTTTGTTTGTTTACTTTAATCATACTAAGTGAATTGGTGTCCATCTGATAGGTGTTATTAAATTTATAAAATATAAATTTTAATTTTAAAGTAAAAGTATGTAGCCTGCAGGATACTTTTGGGTTACCAAGCGTGTCTTATAGTTGAGACTTTTGATCTCCTAATTTAGTTTTATTAGTGTAATATGAAATAAAAAATGAGAATCTAAATCCAACAACTTTTATAGAAAATTAATTTATTGTAAAATATGTCAAAAATGAATTTCATCACCAGATCTCAGAGTTGCCATCTATTTTTTCTAGGAAATTAAGAAATCTATAACTCGTGACAAAGGCCACTACTTGTCATCACCAAAGATGCCTCGGTTTGGAACCTTAAGTATGAGGTGAGAATGTCATGAATTGAGCACCTCTGTTCACCCAATCAAAAGATCGGCATTTACTAAACCATGATATGAGTTTTATAAATAATATATACCCATGTTCTGATTTATTAAACAATGCTAACATTACTATGTGAGGCATGCAATTATACATCATGTTGCTCATTTTGGTTATGTTTTGATTTTATGCATTTTTGAAAGGTTTTTGAATAAATATAGAACTCAAAATGAAATTGAGCCCATATGCATATCAATCAATAACATTCCAACTCAAGCAACACAACCTTCATCCACTGGCATCTAAAGAGATATATCACTTAAGTACGTAGCCACATGGTAAGATGCTAGATATAATAAGAAAATCATGCACAGGCAGGATGCTAAAACTATAAACATTTGCTTAGCATTCATTCATGGCAAACAAAAAATAATATATTATATACACATGTATGATCTTATATACAAATATCTAATGCAATACATACACAAAATGCAACTAAAGATCACACTATTAACATTGGATATATGAATCATCTTAAGATATGAATTAGCACACGAAGGCATATAAGAATTGATAAAAACCCTATAGATGCAAATTGGTCGAATCCTAATTCATGAAAAATGCATGCAAGTCAAGGGTATGATAAATAAAACATGATGCTATGTGTATTTAGAAAACACGTAAACAAAGGGATAGAAAGACATGGGGTCCGAAGTTATTATAACAATTTAAATGAAAAAAAAGAGAGAAGAGAGTGAGAAAGAAATTAGGCTAAATTATGCAAATAGTCCTTGTAGTTTACACGATGTGTCAATTTGGTTCCTGTTGTTTCAATTTGCTCGATTTTGCCCCTTAATTTAACGGATTATATCATTTTAGTCTAATAAATAACGGTTGTTAAGTTAATTTAACGGAAGGTCAAAAAATAGGTCAATTTGGTCCTTGTACTTTACACAATGTGTCAATTTGGTCCCTGTAGTTTCAATTTTCTCGATTTTGACAAGGACTAAATTGACACATTGTGAAAAATACAAGGACCAAATTGACACATGTAGACGTGCCCGAGAACTCTCCGGCCTCGCACGCGAATGACGCGAAATCCGTTTTGTTCTTTAGCTAGCTACTACAGTTCGGACTCAATGTCATGGTCCTTAATCTAATCTTGCAAAGTGCAATGCAAGACTGATAAATCACCAAAGAGTCTAAATCCGGTAAATCGTTTTGGAAAACTGATTTTTGTAAAGAAGTGCCAAACATGGACTGCTTTGCCAGATAGAGAGTCTCCACCTAAATGTTTTTGTTTTGGGAAATTTAGGAAACACTGAATCGTGCCTAAGGCAACGTGTCCGTCATCACCAAAGTTGCCTCGGCTCGGGAACTTGGGTACGAGAGGGGAAGGTCATGCAATGAGCACCCCCGCTCGCCTGATCAAAAGATCAGTCTTTACTAAGCATGATATTTTGTTTTGAAAACGTATGTGTTCTTATTCCGGTTTATTAGCTAGAATTACTATATGATGCGCACATCATACAAGTATAGACTAGATCGCCTAAGTTGGAACAAAACATCTCATGTTTGTTTGAAAATGGTTTGAAGGTGCTACTCGCAAGTAGGCTAAGACGTGGATTTGTCACCCTCAAGTGGGCTTAGAAAACATGATTTTGCCACTTTCAAGTAATCCAACCTCCACCCACAAGCATTCAAGCAGTTATATCATTTAAGCAAATAGTCTCATGGCAAGCATGCTATCATGGCAATCACTCACACACTAAAGCATAAAAGCTCACCTAATACCCCAAGCCAAAACAATAGCTAGTTAGTAATCAAATGCATGATTCTAGTTCATGTTTAATGCAACACATGCAAAAATGCAACTAGAATACACTTGGCCAATCTAAGAATGGCATATGAAATGCGACAACTCGATACACGTATTCAAGTTGGAATTGAAATACTATGCAGTTAGTATGATGTGCCGAGCCCGGTGCATGCAATACAGATGAATGATGTAAACATGCGAGCATAAGGATGCTAATTGAAACATGACCTAAAACTAACCATCGTAAGCTGGTAAGTAAAAAGGAGAAAGACGTGAGGTTGGAAGACATTCACACACTCACGCACACTTATTACAAAATTGGCCCTCTCAATAGAGGGTCCGAATGAATCAACTAGCTAGCTACGCTACACTAATTAATTATTACAAAACTTTAACTAATTAAGAAAATTAATTAAGTTACAAAACCAACTAAGTAAGGAAAGAAAAGAGCTAAAACAAAGCTGCCACAGCCCTGCCTCGGAATGATAAATGATGCATGCTCAATCGCCTCGCTCGGAAATCCGTTGTCATGCCTCATGTTGCCTCTGTTTGCACTGTTTTGCACCTCTGAAAACTATGAAAATCTCTATGATGCTTCTGAACCACCTCATGGATACTCTGAGAGGCCATCAGCCAAAAGATATGGCCATCGGCCAGATAACAATGGCCATCGGCCAAATTTTATGATATCGGCCAAAAATTGTTAGCCGATCGGCACTGCAGATTGCCGATTGGCCATCTCTTCCTGCAGACTGCTCCTTTTATTGCAACAGAGGACAAACAAGGGCATGGCAATACATTTGCAAGAAAATGTTGTGCACCTACACCCCTTATCATGTTTGAGACTCAAAGGAGTGTAGTGTTCAACCCTTGAGCCATCAATCACGTATTTCAATGCATGATGGCCAAAGAGGCCGAATTGCACAAATTAATATGGAATGACTGCACAAAAACACATGAATGCCGCACACTCTATCATGTTGGATCAAGAGTGTCGGCAATTGAGGATTGAGGCACGTTTCGTTACTTCAAGTACAAAAGGTCCCTCAGTCCTCGTGTTTGGTTTGACACCCCAAACCAAACACAATGCGATGTATGCAACATGAAAAAGCTATGCAATGCAACATAAGCATGCCAAACGCAATATGACTCAAACATGCACACATGGCTAAGGTAACAAGCATGCCAAATGCAATGCAACCTAAACAAGCATGCAAAATGTAACCTAAACATACAAACATGCAAAGATGGACAAGCATGCAACAACATGCAAAGATGGACTTAAACCAAAACGGGTAGGCCTCAGCCATGCCCAAATTAGTGGCCAAAATGTAATGAAAATGAAGACAAAAGCACATACAAACATGCATACACTTCGGTTCACAAACAAGGCATGCAGATACAAACTCTTAAGAGAACTTAAAGAGTGAAAAGTGTGGACATGTGACAAGCATCATATGCTCTGAAAGCATGCATGGAATGGTGCCAAACCATCCAAACTGCACAAGTATGGCATGCAAGAGGCTCAAAACTTGAAGCTAGCAAAAGGGACTTGCACTAAGGCTATGCAAAACATGAAGCAAGTGGCAAGTACAACCCAAAACAGTCCTAGATCATGCCAAAATGAGTCTAAAACAAGCACGGAGCAAAGCCAAAACAAGCCAACATGAAAGGCCAAAAGCATGAAGCATGCAAGGCTACAAAGGGGTGTTGCACTACACCTATCAAGACCAAACATGGCATGACTTAACCAATGAAAAACAGAGTTATGGCATGTCAAAACAAACCCAAAAACCCACTAAGATGGCATCCCAAAAGCCTAAGTATGGAGCCATGCACAATGATCCATTCATGAGGTATAAAACACTAACTCTTTAAAGCATTAAATGAATGACAAGTGCAAGTGTATGACCACTCTATATGGACTGAAATCACATAGGAAATGATGCCAAATCATGAAAATAGTCCAAGTAATGCATGCTAATGAACTCAATACACAAAGCTAGTGAGCAAGATTGAACCAAGGCTATACAAAGCAATGCATGCATGACCAAAACAACACATATCAGAGCTTAAGCATGCTAAAACATGGACAAAAGCTTCTTAGAGTTAAGCCAAAAGCATGCTAGAATGATGATCAAAAGCATAATAATATTGAGAGAGTGATTGAAAGAGCTAATAAGCTCTGTAATTCAAAAATGTGTATTAAACCTGAAGAGAAGGCTCCATTATATAGGAGAGCTGATACAACATCATTATGATACTACAGCATGAAAGAAAACATATAGAAATAAAAAGCAGCCGAAAGCGAAGCATCTGATGAGAAGGCACTACCTATACAACTAAGCAAAGCACTACAACTAAGCATATGATGGAGAAGCACTAACAAAGCATCTGATGGAGAAGCACTAACTAATATATATTAAATATATATTAATGATATAAGCATACAGCTGGTATTATTATATTAACAATAGCTTGATTTCCAACAATTAAGTATATATTTTTTTGTAGGCACTAAAAGAAAATAAACTTAAAAAGGAACCATTAAATTATATATTACAAGTTTACAAAATTGTTACATGGATCAAGTAATTCAAGCTCTCATACGAAACCTTAAAATTATCACATGGATCAAGCAACCATCAATTCGTTATATGAAACAGTACAACAAAGAACTACAATTCAAGTGAAGCCTTGCCATTACAACAAAACCACAGAAATTAAAAGCAAGAAAAAACTCAAAGCCAAACAGGAAACCCCGTATTTACATATCTGCCACTGTGCAGGAGAATCCGTATAGGTGTTCGAGTGCTCGAATTTGCTTGCTCCCACAGAAAGGTAATTAAAATAGGTAATTAAAAATTGGAATAAAATGGAGCAACATAATAAAATGGTTTGGGTTCAATTAGACGATGAATTGGAACCGCATTGAGTCTTGAGTCGTTCATATTGTTTAGTGATGAAAAAACAGTTGAAGAGTCATGTCAACGCACTTCCCTTGATCACATTCATGAATAGGGAAGAGGTTCTGAGTCTTCTCTTGTGCATTTAATTGAAATTGTAAATCCCTCGATTCATAAGCCATCATGCAGATGAGTTGCAATCGATTGACGGCTTCTGTGAATGGAGCAATAATCCATTCTTTGACCTGTTTGGATGAATAATGAGAGGCAAAGGTGGACAAACCATTCCCTGGAATACTCTGTTTGTGCTTTGTTTTGTGTCTGTTGCAGCATGGTAGACCAAATATTAGTGGTCGCCGACCACCAATTACTGTACGACCGTCCTCTTATGCCGGCGGTCACCTTTTCAGCTAGGCAAATGTTATTTTCCTACAGGAATTAAGAGCAGGGGCTGAGGTGAAAAAAACAGTTGCAATTTTTCCTTGACTATAAAATAGAAGTATTCTAACCAGCCAAACAAGGACTTTTCGAGTGAACCGTATTCGTGCATGAGCATTCCCCTCACTTCTCAGGGCGCCGTTAAATAGTGGAGCTTGTAATATTAAGTTCGAATAGTTAGTTAATTACTTTGGTGTATAATTAATAGTGTTAGATTAATTAATTAATTTTACGTTTGTAATATATTTACATTACCTAGGATAGTTAGTTATCAGTGTTGTAATAATTAGTTAGAAAAGCTAGTTTAAAATTTTGGGTATTTGATAGATAGTTAGATTCGTAAGTAATTTGGTCAGGGCATTTTTTCGGAACCCTCCTGCACGAGGGCAAACAATGTAATAAATTAGTGTATGTCTTCCAACCCCATGCTTCTCTCCTTTTATTTTTACCCACTTATGATGGACTAAAGTGCAGAGCATCAAGGTTTAATTGGCATTCTTCATGAACTTGCATCCCATTGTTCTGCATGCGATAAGGTTCGATTATCATTCTAACGACATGTCATTTTTACTTTATCCTCGAATACATGCGTTACCGCATGTTATTACAAAGTGATTTCTGTAACAAGCCCGCGGGGGGACCGTCCTACTCAGCTCGGACTCGACTTTCGGTTAGTCACGGTTCTAAGTCTGAACCAAAGAGTCCAAATCCGGCAAATGTTTTGAGAAAACAGTATTTGTGAAAGAAGTGCCCAAACATGGACTGCTTTGCCAGAACAGAGTCGCCACCCTACTCTAATATTTTAATTTTGGGAAATTTAGGAAACCCTGACTCGGTGCCAAAAGGCCACGTGTCCATCATCGACCCAAAGTTCCTCGGCTCGGGAACTTGGGTACGATTGGGGAAGGGTCACTCGTGAGCAACCCTCGCTCGCCCGGTCATGACCGACCCTCTACTAACCATGATATCAAATTTTGAAAACGTTGTTGAGTTCTTAGGATCCCGGTTTATTAGCCTTAGGTTGACTATGGTGATGGCACAGCATACAAGTATATAGACTGGATCGCCTCGAATTGGAAACAAACATTCATGTTCGCTTTTTGAAATTGGTTTGCTACCCCGCGGCAGGCTTGAACATTTATGATTTAAATTCCAATTCCAGATAACCCAACCTTCACCCACAGGCATTCAGGCAGTTATATACATAATAAGCACATAGCCTCATGGTAAGCATACTATTCCATGGCAAGTCCATTCACGACGACATGCAAGGATGCTAAATCATATTAGAAGACCTTAAACGAGTACTCCATATGCCAAAATAGAAACTCATTTAAAAATCATGCATGATCCTAAAGTATAGAAAAATGTCTAATGCAACAACATGCAAAAATCGACTATAGCAGCGTTCGGCTAATCTTAAAACTATGGCACTATGGAATGCTATCAACTACATGTATTCATTTGGAATTGTCAAAGTACGATGCATTAGTAGTGGGTGCGCCGAAACCCTGCTGCATCAGAAAACAGATGAATGAATGCAAACATGCGTAATCATATCTGTATGGCTTAATTGCAATATGCCCTAATCTAACCATCAGTAATCGGATAAAAAAAGGGAAGAAAGACGTCGGGTTGGAAGACATTTACATCACACTCACCCACACTTATTACGTTATGGCCTCGCGCAGTAGGGTCACCGAATAAATAAATACAGTCCAAATATTACAGTCCCAAATTAAAAGAATATTACAGTCACAAATATTAACAAAATTCTAATTAATTAAACGAATTAACTAAGAAAATAAAAATACTGGCGTGCAAGCCAGGGACTGCCTGCTTCCTGATGGATGAGCAGATCCGGTTTGCCTTGCACGGAAATCCACCGGAATGCCCCAATTAGCCTCTGTTTGTACACCTTTTCTTGAAATGCGTGCCAAGCCCCAAAAGTTGCTGATTACTTCGTTTTGCTGGCAAACAGAAGAGCAGGAAAGGGGCATAGCAATGTATTTGCACAGATAATATGCATGTCTCGATCCTCGTGCACAATCACGCATACCGAGGGCATGATCCGAGGAGCGAAATTGCCACAACATACAATATAGGATGAATGCACATGAAAACTACAGCTAAAACCTAAACTCCATCATGGATAATCGCAGGTGTCGTGACTTGGGCGGGGAATTTGAGACACATTCCTCACTCGGAGTACGAAATGCACCTCGGTCCGTTCCCGTGCCCGAGGGCTAATCTCCTATTCCGACACGATGCAATACGCATGATGTGCATGAAACACAACTAAGATACAATCCCTAACATACACCAATGCTGAATGGAAATGAAGATGCCTCGAAAATGCGTGCACACCGCGCAACGCCAAACCATGAGAAAATGACAGAACATGCATCTAAGATGACAACCTATATGCACAATGCTAATGAAAATGAAGCCCTCCGAATGTGCACATGGGGCAAACCGAAAAGAATGCAATCTAAGATACAACTAGTATCACATGGCTATTGAGCTCCAAAATCGCACAGGTGGCAACCGTGGAATCACGAACCTAAATACACCTAGTACTCCACAATTGCTGATGAGAGCTCGGAAATGCGTGCATACGGGCACGCCAAACCGAGGCGATGGTATATGCAATGCAAGTGACTAAAATATGAAAAATGTAACATGGTTACTAACAAGAGCCTCAGCCACAACTCACTAAGAAGCCGGTTGATTGAAAAATGGAGTGCCTTCGAAATGCGTGCCACACGGGCAGCTGCAACGAGCGGATGAGAAATGACATGAAACATGAATGGGCCTTATTACCAACATAGTGAGCCTCAGCCACACATCACATAGATGCCGCGTGATAAAAAAGGTGCCTCGAAATACGTGCACACGGGCACGCGCAAATCAGAGGCGATGATAGAAATGCGGATGGAAACATGAATGGGCTTATACCAACATGAGTGAAGCCTCAGCCACACTCACATAGGATGCCGTAGATGAAAACGAAGTGCCTCGAAATCCGTGGCACACGGCAACGCAAACCGAGGCGATGGCAATACGCAATTTGCAAATGACATTGAAAGCATATATGGACTTATACCAACATGATGAGCCCGGCCAACACTTCAGCATAGATGCACGTCGGATAAAATGGAGTGCCTCGAATGCAGTGCACAATGGCACGCAAACCGAGGCATGATAGAATGCGATGAAATGACATGAAAATGACAAATGGGCTTAATACCAAACCATGAGAGAGCCGCAGCCAAACACCACATAGGATGCCGTCGGATAAAAAAAAGGGAGTGCCTCGAATATGCGTGCACACGGGCACGCAAACACGCGAGGCATATGGGCAAAATGCGAAACTAATGGCATGGGAAAATGATAGGTTAAACATTGGTTAGATGTCAGCACTGAAAAAGTGGGGGAAAGAAGCCCCGAATGAGGCGAAATAGAACCAAATGCATGAAATAGTCCCGAAATGCGATATTAGGATACCCGAATGCCTATAGCTGATGGCAAACAGCACAATATTGGGACATCGCAATGCAAAGACAGGAAGCTAAAAGTCCCAAAAAAAGCATTTTCACAGTTATAAACAGGCAAACAGCAAGCATAGGTATGGAAAAAATGGCAAAATGCCCCAAAATACAAGGGGCAAGAGAGGGGTAATGAGCAAGTTGAATATAAGAAAAATCCAAAACTGAAAAAATTTACTTCTACAACATTGAAGAGGGACCCAAAAATATGAATATTTACAGGTAATATGGAGCTTCGAATCAAATATACAAAACATCTAAAAATGCAATGCAAAAATAAGGCTCAAAAATGGCTAATAAAATTCGAAGTAGCAAAAATAATTCACCAAAAAGAAAAAGTTGTTAATGCAACATGAAGAGTATAGGCAAAATAAGGCCACTCTCAGTTCGGACCAAGGTCCCCAAAAACAGAAGCAAAGGGCTCGGCCAAATTTATGCAAAAATGGGGCCAATAAGGGATATACACTACAAAGTGACACATGGAGACACAACAATGGTGTTGAGCCCTTTCTTAAAATGTTGAGATGGGGCCTCAAATAAGCCTAATATAATTTTACAAGATGCTCAAAAAAATTACTCATGGGCCAAAAATAGCATGCAAGATTATGACATATAAGAGGATGAATGAAAGCAGTTAATCAATGGAGGGCTCAAACAAGTTGAGCCTTAATGGAAAAGTGAAGATGAGCTCAAAAAGAGGGCCCCCTTTCAGTTAGGAGCCGGAGTCTTGGAACAAAAAGCATATGGGTTCACAAGATAGATCAAGAAAAGGGTCCAAAGAGAGGAAATATTACTCACCCTTGAGAACTAAAATGTTTTGTTGAATTCTTGGACCCAAAATTTGCAGTTCCTTTGGCACTTTGATGAACCTTCTTGTTGCTGGAAATTGAAAGTAGGTAATGGTAGAGCTTGGTGGTGTTAGAAGAAATGGTGCTTAGGACTTAGGTTTTTTTAGGAAATGACGAGGTATAGAGATGGAGGATCGTGTATGGAAGCTTGAAGGTCAAGTTTTCTAACCCCAACATATGATCTAGCTGCTTGTTATAAAAGGCCAAGAAAGGGGGTAAAGGTGGGGAAAAGGAGTACAAACCTTTCCCCCACAAAATATCCCGATCTTGATATTTTCTTGGGGGATAAAAAGCTCCCAGCTGTAAAGTGCCACAGATGCAAGGAAGCTCGGCCGCCTGGTACCTTTTGCATCTCTCCTCTTGG